>JAXGGA010008758.1:0-55047 GCA_038373865.1 Uloborus plumipes
TATATTTGATATGGTGTTGGTTTTGAGTCTACGATGTAAGGAGCTATAAAGCATTAAGTTTTAGTCGTGTGACAGGAATATTTTGAGTAATTAAATAACCTTGAGGGTAGGAAAGAAGCAGCTATTAAGGTGAAAGTAGAGTGATTTATTTTTAAGCTACGTGGGAAATTATACGGATTTCGAAATTAATTAATATTGGAAGTTACAAGTGAATATTTTTCTAGTTTTTTATTTAATTGTATTATTTATTTCAATAATCTCTTTTTTTCTTTTTTTGAATTCGAAGTTTGTTTTAAGATATTTTTCCTTATTTAAACCTTTAATCACCATAATCTTCGCCGCTAAGCTTGGAAATTAATACGTAAAACCATCCATCGTGACGTAAATAACGTGCATCGGATTTGGTGAAAATTGGTTCGACATATGTTGTGCAAACGGATGGGACATATGGGTTTCTATGAACCATAGATTTGCAAAGCTTGATTCCTAACAAAACAAGTGAGAGAGCGTAAGGATGCTGATCATCTCCATCTATGGATACTGACTTACCTCTTTAAAATGTAACAGAACACCCTCAAGAAAATAGAGTGATCCAAAAGGAGAGCAAAAGCATCTCAAGTTACACCCCCTAAAAATTTCAGTGGCACAGCCTGCTCCATGGAGCGATAAGGTGTCACCCTTTAGGCGCTCTTGCAGGAGCCCGATAATCCTCAGAACCTTTTCTAACGCGCAAATAGGCAGGATTCTATCTGGTACGTAAAGATTTATATTAGTTTGATCAGAAGTACAGCAGCTTAAAAGAATTGACAGTAACTTTTATAAACTAGGTCTTGTTTATTCTCTTTGCCAATATTTAGATTCTGACTTTTCATTAACGATAATAAATGATAAATTATTTGTATTCGATATTTTATAGAATAAATTTTGAATTTAGAGGACAACATAATATATAACAAGCCTATGGGTCTTAGAGGGTAAAACCTGAAGTGAAATGGAATTAACTAAGAAACAAAGTAATAGCTTAAATGTCAGCAGATTTTTTTGTCTTTTTTGTACTTCGTCTGACAAAATTTCATAATACGCATAGGTTATTTTCATACTATTTTAGCTACTAAATTTGGAATTACAATAATTTACAAGAAAAAAAAAAAGACTCCTATCTTCCTCGTACAAAATAAACGTTGAAAGACATAAATTCT
The DNA here is from genome assembly GCA_038373865.1 of Uloborus plumipes. Lineage (NCBI taxonomy): Eukaryota > Metazoa > Arthropoda > Arachnida > Araneae > Uloboridae > Uloborus > Uloborus plumipes. The sequence continues at coordinate 1,200 of JAXGGA010008758.1, forward strand.
TTAAGAAATGATTATATTTATATTATTTTCTTCGCTTGATTTGGTTATTGGGGGGGAATCGAATTGTGCAATATTTTTGTAAATGCAGGGCAGCATGAAAGGAATGAAAAAAAAATGTTTACATGCTGGTTCAAGTTCAACACAATGATTTTTGTAAAAAAATATATATTTAAGATAAAAACTAAGAGTTTGTGCTAGAATCTTGAAGTATGAAATTTCTAGCGCCTATGCTTTCCTCTATTGCATTTTGTTTTTAAAATACAGGGACAATAAGATGCATGTTTATTTAGTGTTGACACCCTAGATTTCATAAAAAACATCTTGACCAGTCACTCAAACGATGATAATGGGTACACTTGTTTTAATTTTTCAAGCAACAAATGTTTCCTCGAGTGGATATTTATTGATGGGTTTATAAAAAGTTGCAATTGACACAACTGGTTAACGCCCATTGACAAAATAACTGTGTGGGATGATCACTTTTTAGACCTAACCTAAATAGTGTGGCCTCAAAAGCGATAGTGAATATCTCTCCCAAAGTCAATAAACGCGATTATTGTTTGAGTAGATTGCTCGATTTTCTCAATGATCTGAATGCGTAATAAAGGCCCGTTTATCTTGATCGGTGTAACATAGGCATGAAATTCAGTACCTGACCTACAGTGGGTTTCGGAACTGGCTCATGGGAAATGGCTGTTAATCAGTCAAAATATGACTTACGGGTTCAGAGTCAGACTGGACCGATGACCTGAAGCGGGGTTGAGATTCGCCGTCATGAGTGTAATTACAGCAGAAGTTGAGTGTGAATCGTTCGGCTCTTTAGTGAAACGTGTTTCTCGGAGGAAAAAGACGAAGATAATGACATCGTCATTTCGAATACAGTTAGAAATGGGTCCACTTCGACGATTCAGTAGGGAGAAGATGGGGAGATGCCTCTGAAAATGGGTCAAGAACAAAAGCTGGTGGACACACGTGCCATAATGTCCGCTTTCTAAGCGTCTCATTTTTTAAGGAAGATTTACGTAATGATTGAAAAGCAGAGATGTCGATTACTCTGATCTATTTTTGCTTTCATTCTTTTTCACGGCTGAGAAATTCTTGAAAGCTTAATTTCATTGTATCTTCTTTCTCCTAGTTTTCTCTTTTTGTTTTTTTACGCATGTTGGCAATTAATGTATGAGATAATAAAGGCTACTTCTTAATTAAAGCGGTCCTTTTTTTATGTATATTTTGCTTTTCTTATGAAAAATATGAAAAACTGGGTTGTTCAAAAGTTCCTTGTTTCTTCTGGTGCTTGGTAAATATACAGTGGTTTAGTTTAGCTACTGTTATTGTCTTTAGAGCTAAATTTCGCCTATGAATACGTTATATCTTTTCGTATGAATATGTTATTAATTCCTTTCCATCCCTTTTAGGGAAGCAGCTCTGATGTGGATGCTTTTGTTACAACATCAATGATTTTACCATTGATGTTTTTTTATGGTTGATGTTTTGCTTTCGATGTTTATTCGGACATCAACGTTTCATATTTTCAAGGGGGCTGGGGGTTGAAAAACGCAATTGTGATGAAAGTTACAAAATTATTTAGTAATTGCAATATCCTTGAACTGAGGTGAATTTCTTATAGTTTGTTGTCCAATGCCCCAGAAGTCCTCAAGAAAATGTTAACAAATTGTTTTCTGAAACACGTAAATAGAAAATATAATGACTCTCATAATAATTGCCACAATAACAGTTTGTAGTCTCAACGTGAGAAGTGTACTGCGTAAAGCCAGATGGGATAGGGTAATGTATAATCATTATATTGAAGTTACTTGCTACCCTAGAAGCGAAGGACACAGTATTTGGTCAGTAAGCGAGCCGCCCTACTCCCGAATAGAACTACGAGCAGTTCTGTTTGTTGGTGAGTGATATAAAAGTAGGGAGCGCAACCAAGTACGTACTCCTTAGGAGGGGAGTACGTACTTGGTACGTACTCCCTCTAGGGAGCAAAAAAGTACTATAGTTACATTTTTCGTCTATGTTTTGGAAGTGCAGTCTTAAGTTATAAATTATTGCATTAGTTAGGCTGCTGGCGAAGGTTGGGGAAAGCCAATAAACTTATAGTTTCTTTCTTTCTTCCTTGCAACAGCAAAAATATTGATTGTAATAATAATTTTAGTTTTTAAAAATTTGTTCTTTTTCTTTATAATTTATAAGATTAGTGGGAGCAATTTCGTTATTGATATCGATTTATCAAAGGTATTAATAGCGTATCAGATGAATTTTATCTCGTGATATTAAGACTCGTGCTCACGGACACACAAGTTTTTTGGCCTTACGATATTTCTGTGTGTATAATATAATATGCTGCTTGTTTAATTATTCAGAACACAGTACAAGATTATTATCAAACGCGCAAAAATGGTACCGAAACACAAAGCCTAGAATTTATATTTGTAATTCATCCAGCAGTAATTACTTTTCCCTACTACGATCGTTAAAATTCTAAGCTTTTTTTTTTTTTTCATTTTATGAGTGAAAATTGAATTAAAAATAAAAAAAGTAAAACTTGTTATTAATTTACAAAAAAAAAAAAAAAAATATTTTACTCCATTTCTTTACTCTGCATTGACTGGTCTTCTGGTTTCCTAAATCTGTGGCTAAAATTTACGTAACTAATTGAACAATTCCTTTACTTCTTTTTTTTTTTGATTTTCACTGAAGCATGAACATTGAACAACCTCCCATGAGCGCGTTACGTTCTAGATCGGAGAACCTTTTGTGTTCCAATATCAACTTCCTATGCGTTATGAAAGCGAAATGAATTCATGTGTATTAAATAGGAGCCAATGCAGTAGAAGAATGCATTTTTTTCTGAGGAGTCAGCTATAAATTTCACGGTCATGATAAAGGATTTTTCCTCTTTAGTTTCTTGTTTTTTAGGTTCTGTATCAGAACGATTTTTCTGAGATTAATAACCTTATTCCGAATTCAGTCAGTAAGAATATTTTCATAGTTACGAAAGTTCGATACCGGTACCGCACAAATGTACTTATTTATTTTAGAGATAAAGTCTTAGTATACGTGTCCACTATTTTTTTTTTTTTTTTCGTTTTGCATAAAAATACTCAACACACTACAAGAAAGTCGTGAGTGAATTAACTTTCAACTTTTTTATTGCGTGTTGGGCTATTTTTTTACTGATGACTCCATCGTAGCTCTGAAACAGTTTATTGATAACTTGCGATAATTTACTTTGTTTTTTTTCTTTTTTTCATATTATTATTTTTTAATGCGGAACATTTTTAATTTATTTTAATTTAGTTTCATTTTAATTTAGCTCAGCTCCTGCGCTTTTTTTTCCAACTTCAAGTACACTTTTAAATTCTTCTGAAATCAAAGCAATTTCCACATGGAGATAGATATATTAGGAATACTGTGGGGATCTTGCACTTCTTAAGTTAAAAAAAAAAAAAAAAAGAAAAAACTGTTAAAAACCCATTAGTAACATAACAAGCGTGAAAACCGCAAATTTACGTATTTGGTCAAAATAGTTACTTTTGATTTCGCGTTATTGTCTAATATCAATTAAGAAGATGTAAAATGGTAGAATAGTTCAGGGGGAAACTATACCACAATTGTCTTTTTCATAAAGTACGTTTACTATTTTTATTCAATGGAAACCTTACTAATATGCAAGGGAAACTTTCACGTTACGTTCGTTTCTCTGTGTAACACAACGTCAGTTTACGTGAAACTAGAGCATGAAGAAAAGCGCTTAGTGGAACTACGTATGGATTTTCAGAATCATTTTTTGCCTTTTCTGCTTATTGATATCCATGAACACACTAGGGAGTTCACTACATGTTCTTTAACGTAAATCAGAATTCGTCCTGTTAAAAAAGAATTTACTGGAAAACCGTTAAGAAATGTTCCTAGTAGTGGCATATGATTTTTCTTCGTCAAAAGTTCAACGGAATATCAGATAAAATATAGATTTAGAAAAACTTTGAGTTCGAATATTACTTCCTTTCTGAAAATATCCCGTAAAAATTAAAGGGTTGCCTCTATTAAGAGCTTTTCTTTGTAACAATGACTTCTAAAAACAGAAAATAATAATACCGAGTTTCTGCAGAAAAAAAGCTTTTTCTGTTCCCTTTTTAATACGATATTCTGTTTCGAGCACAAGCTCGAAACAAAAGAAATAATTTTACCATTTTTTGAAATATCTTGCCTCCAGAATTGAAAATGCGTCTTGAACTACAAAGAAATCGTTCATCGCTATGGGGCCATTCCATGAAAAGTGAAAGCAATTGGTCAAAAATTCATATTGAAGTTATGTTGCTATGTTATACATCATTTTAAAGCTTAAGATGTATATTTTAAGAATCCTGCATTGGTTTTTTGGAGAGAGTTAGAATAATACTTGTTTTTTTAGTTGGAAGTACGATATTCACGAACTTGTAAAAAATCAGAAAAAAGAACACATTTTCAAATGCATATTTCTCATCGAAAAATAAAAACAAAAATAACTACTTGTAGCACAATTTTAACTACTAAGACGGTACTATAATAATATGCATACATTAATTTCTTTTGAATTGATCTAAATGGTGTAATTGAAGTTTGAAAAAAAGAAGTTTGATGTTACGTCTGTAACAAAAAAGAAGCAAAAGTTGTCATTACGTCCTAAAAAATCAAAATGAAAAAAAACCCTTAATGGTCCTTTTGGCAAATTCTTAGAGTAATTGCCCACCATAGTTAAAAATATTGCAACTGATTAGTTTTTAAATTAATGCTGTTACAGACGTAACATTTTGGACAAAACAAATGGCTCTATGTTACGTCCGTAGCAAAAGTAAATTTCCAATTAAATAGGTATAAAGCACAGGATGAGCAATACATGTATATAACAAAATATGGTACGAGTACTAAAGTTTCTGGTATTCTGATTTTGAAATTTTTAATTATGTCGGCATGTGAATGAAATTTATTCGCGAAAATGCCGTTCGAATTTCGAAAACGTCAGACGAAAAAGGACACATTTTTTCATTCAAAAAAAATTATCAAAATTAACCAACTGTCACCTGAAGGTTAAATTTTAGTTTGGTACTAGTATTCTGCAATATATCATCCACCATTTTCAAATTTTTAAGTTCTCCTAAGACCAATCACTGATTCCAGGGAGGAATTTACTTTTCCCGATTTTTTTATGTAGCAGCCCCATTATGCATTAATTTTAAGAATACAAATAAATAAATTTGTGTGAAGGCCCTTCTAAACTTTTTTTGTGTCAATCTTTCTTAGAAATAATTGTCTTAAAATGCATTAATTTATTGTTACATATTGACATATCGGCATATGCTCTCAACTCCCCCAGACTTACCCAAATTTTCTAAAACTGTTACAGTATAACTTAAAATATTCAAATAATGTGTTAATTAATGCTACTGTATTGTTTTAGCACAAAAATCTTTGTTTATTCCTGCTTTAAAATACTGTTTTCTACTTTCAAATCAGAGATGTTACGTCTGTAACACCACTTTGTTTCGTCCGTAACAAGTTTATGAATTTTTTTCACAAATTCGGCAGTCAAAATCCACACAATCTTTATGGTTTTAGAAAGCTTGAAGTCTCTAGAACACGTATTAAAAAAAGTTCAAAATTTCCGTATAATTGAGAGGAATATTGTAAGTTGTATGACATAGTCGAGTTTTTGCTGTTTTGTGAATTACGTCTGTAACAGGCAGTTTTTAATTTCTGTATTTTTTGTGATTAAGCAATCTGCACGCAAATTTAACGTAGCATAAACATCATCAAGTCACACTACAGGAAAAAAAATTGAAGACTTTCATCAGCCCAAACCAGAATTATTTGTGTTCAAAGTCTGCGATTGTTACGTCTGTAACGATGGAATTGCCCTATGTCCTTTATAACAAAATATTGTTTATGAAGCTGCCCATTATCTCAGTACCCAATAGTAACTTTTAATTTTTCCTCTCAAGATTTCAGACTGATACCGCATTGAAATTTCTAATCCGCATAAATACTTTTTATTTAAAACTCTTGAAGGATTTTCATAGTCAAAACATATTTTCACCAGTTTGTTCTAAATCTTGTAACTAGTAGGATAACAAAATTCTGATACGCCGTCTCCAAATCTAAACGTTGTTTAGAACTGAAAAGGAAAGTATGAGATAAATACATAAGCAATCCTTCTTTTTGAGGGAAGGAAAAATTTCTCCGATTCATTAGAGAATCCAGAACAGAACGAGCAGTTTAAAGGTCAGACAATGAATTGTCTGCGTTTTCTGCTCATTAGTTCTTCGTGTGTTTTTCTTTTAAAACCCCATTTCAAACGTTGTCAAACTTTATAAAAAGAGGTCAGAAAAAGAAAATATATATTCTTCATGATGCTTTTGCTGTATTAATGCTCATTATTTCAAAAGAGAGAATGGCAATTCATTCATATTCCAGATAGACTATTGTTTAATTTCTAGAAATGCGCTTGCCTGGATTGTTTGTTTTTCCCATTTTGTTGTTGAGGTTGCTAATGGGACTACTTCAGGTAAGTATATCTAGAAAGACTGCCACTGTCAGCAGACGAAAGGTTAAAAACCTTTTAACCGTGGATTTTGTCCTTAAAAACTAAGGAGATGTATGGTAGGGACTAAATCAATTGGATTGTTGTGTAAAAAAAGACTTTAAAAGGTTTTCAAATTATTTGTCTTTTCAGTTTGATCAGACAAAAACGTTTCATATCGTTTTAAGTTACAGCATTTTTCTTGTTTCATGATACCGAAAGTGTGTTTTTTAACCAATTATCATATTTATTATTTTTATAGGTATCTTTTTGGAGGGGGGGGGAGACAACGCACATAAATTCTTATATTATTCGTTTAATGTGAAAAGTAAAGCATAATTTTAGCGATTTTTTCCTGCGCTTTCGGCTAAATATAAAGAGACAATTCACATTTTGGTTACTTTTTCTGAAATGAAGTAAAACGATTTTTATTCTGTTTTTATTAAGCATTACTTAAATGCATGGCATTCCGTTATGTGAACCCAGTGGTTCAGTTGGTTAGATCGCCGCTCTAGTAATAGGACGATATTGAGTTAGAATCCCATAGGCCTGGAAATTCTTCACCATAATTCCGATTCAAGTTTCCATAAAAATGCAATTTAAACTCATAGCTGGATATTGAACTACAGATGTGTTATTATTAAAACCAGAAAATAATATTTTTTTACATCGGTAAATCGCAGTACAATTTTTAAAAGTTTTTCAACAAAATAGAAGAAACTATTTCAATTAATTTTGTTATTTCATTACGCAATGTTTTAATGTGAAGCTTCCTAAGATGGAGGTTTATTAATTGAGTTAGTCAAAGCAGCGTACATATAGCGCGATGCTCGAGGGTTCGACCCCCCCCCCCCTCTTTGCCGGAAAAACGTTGTTTTGGATTGACGCATTTTCTTTCACTAAATTCTGACCCAAATTTCCATGAACATAAAATCTAAACTCATAAATATGGATTTTATATAACAGCGGTTTCTCAATCTTTTAGTATTCATGACCCAGTTTTCAATCATAATAGTCATCTTGCCCTTCATCTTGCGCTCTCCGTACAATAACAACATAAATAACAATATATTTTGTGCACTTAAAGATGTTAAAGTCACACTGAGACCTCAACTAAAGTTCTGAACTGAACCCTGAAAATTTTAGGGGGAGCTCAAGCTTCCTGGGCCTTTTGGGTAATCAAGCCCTGACATGCAGAGCTTTATTTTAATGTACTGGGATCTGAAAAAAAAATCCTTTAAATAGAAGTGTCCTTTTTTCGAAGGTGACCCTAAAAAGAGGTATTACTGAAGGTACAATAAATAATTAGTATGTGAACTAAGTTATGAAAATAATCATACGAAAAGTTGCTTTTTTTGAGAACGTGAAGATTTAATTTGACTAGAACTATTTATTATTTTTCATACTGTGATATAGAATGATAGTTAATTCGACTCAAATAACCTACGAGATACTAATACACTAATATATTAGCTTACATTGTTCATAAATTACTCATATTTCTTTCATTTGTACCTTATTCCACCGTGCACATTACAGAGAGGAACAAGCGCTCAGGGGTATTTTTCTGATTAAATGATACATTGTCCTCTTCAGATGCAAAAGCACTTAGCGCTGAAGAAAACGTAATCGTAAAATAAATCATACCACGCCCGCTGAAAATTCAAATTATTTTGATTGATGTCAAGTGAAAAAAAGCTTTATTTCTTCGCAATTTTGTTTGGTATTGTTAATCTTTTGTCAGATAATTACGAACGCCCTTGAGATATATTAAATGCATTACGAAGAAAATACATATTTTTAGCCTAATGGTATGGAGTTTCCACTCTCAATATACCTTGAAATGATAAGTAACCAACTAATGATAGGTTTTGTCTCAAAAGCTCCAATTTTGTTTTAACTTCCTTGTGATTCCAAAAGCTAAACAAAGTCATTTTATAAGGTATAACGTGAATGTGTTCGGATATTAACATGGTCTTATCCAAATTTGAATCAATAGGCTATTTAACGTGTTTTATTTTTAGTTTTTTTTTGTAAGATATTATGCTCAGTTATTTTCAAAAGCGGTTATTTTAAGATAATAATAATTTTTAAACTGTGAGCTATTAAATTGGTAGCTCCCAGTTAGAAGTTTTCTTGTTTTTTCTTTTAGTTGCATTTTATTGAAGAACAACTACTCTCTCAAATTCTGCAAGACGAACTAAATCGCAAAACGAAATTTATTATACGTAATTGGGATGGTGATAGCAAAAGTGTCTATAGTGTAAATCGCATTTATTACTAGTATTCCTTTCCATTGATATACTTAATTACTGATTCTAAAACTTTTACATCAGATTCTTACTTGAAAAGAGTGCCTTTACTTCATTATAAAATTTTATTTTTTCCAACAAGTTGACTATATTATGGCATATAAAAATGATATTTCGGTCACATTATAAGCAGTTTTTGAGGAATTTCTTCCCCTTAATACTCCAATTTTATTGCGGAACAACTAATTATTTTCTTAAATTCGTTAATCTCACTAAATAAAAAAGTAAAACAAAATAAGCGAAAGTTGTTCCGGGAAGGAGGTAGGGTAAAGCAAAAACAGGCTCCTTTCAATCGATCGAGTTTATGGTACGAAGGAATCTTTAGAAACGCCCATAGTCTAACACTGCTTTATCATTTCGGAAAATTTCACTGTCAACATTAAAAATCCTTCTGAACACTTGCAAATTGATTGTAAAATGCTTCTAAAAAGAGTAACGAGCAAGAGATATAGAGCGCTTCTTAAAGATGTTTTTCGTGAGACCCTGTTGATCTTACACTGTAAAAAATGAATACTGTTTTATAGTATAATACAGCTAATTTTATTGTAATAAACTGTAAAAATTGCTAATTTTTCAGTAATAAGCTGTAAAATTTGCTAATTTTACAGTAGTAAACTGTAAACCCTACTAAAAATGATCCGTAGAAATCAATAAAAAAAATTCTACGGGGAAATGGCCAACGGATATCAATAGAGCTAAATCAATAGAAATCTACTGATATCAATTGAACAAAATCTACGGATCTCTATTGATATCAGTAGAAATCTACTGATATCAATTGAACAAGATCTACGGATCTCTATTGATATCAGTAGAAATCTACTGATATCAATTGAACAAGATCTACGGATCTCTATTGATATCAGTAGAAATCTACTGATATCAATTGAACAAGACCTACGGATCTCTATTGATATCAGTAGAAATCTACTGATATCAATTGAACAAGATCTACGGATCTCTATTGATATCCATAGATTCTACGGTTTTGTTCTATTGATATCACTAGAAGATTCTACAGATCTTTATTGATATCCATAGATCCTACAGATCCATAGATGGATCTTGTATTGATCTCTACTGATATCAATAGGTCTCTACTGATTTAACAGTACTGATATCTGTAATCCATTTCCCCATATAATTAATTTTTATTGATCTCTACAGTTCATTTTTACTAGGGAGAATTACTTGAACAAGGTGGTATGTCATTGCACAAGTGGTGTGCAAAATATCCAGCAAACCAAAACTGATATATAATAATAGTATTAATTAGCCATCACAGCATAAAAATTTATTACATATCAGGGCATAACACTGCATTAAGATTTCAAATTTTAATGAATATGCATCGAGACTCACTATGCTTGGAGATGTATGGAAAAGCCCCCAAAATGAAGATTCTTAGATTAAAGACAAACTTACTTATGGAACTTCAAATGCTCCATATTTTACAATACACACAATGTACTATTTACACAAGAAGAGGCCAATTTTTTTGCAACACAGCATCAAAAATACTATTTAATACTTCCTATGTCGATGACACATTATCCGTCAATACTTTAGAAGACCCCCCCCCCCTTCCGATCTTAGTTTGTAAATAACATCTATCAAAGTTTGCCAATTTTCATGTTATTTGTTTAAATCAAAAGTTATTCAAATGTGTTTAATGTTTGGAATGTAATTAGTTTAATCTCACTACCTCATGCCAACTAAAAGAAAATAATGTACCTTAATGAAATATTTATCTGCTTAATTGAAGATCATAGCTACCGATGAACTGGATCTGTGCTAGGCTCTAAGTACTTATAGGTTGAGTACTGCATAATTTTATTCCTCGAGTATGTAAACATAAAATCTACCCATTTTGAATAAAATAGGAACCACTTTGCCATATTTGTATATATGTATATAATGTTTTATAGCTTGTTCACCTTGTACGAAGTATTTTTTGAAAGGGATCGGCCTGTACTCTGTCTGCATTATTGTTCGAATAACCTAACGCCGGAATAGAGCGGCTTTGCCTCCAATACTCCATTCTCTGTTGCCACAGTCTATAGTACTAGGGAGTCAAAATGGCCAGAAGGCCCAGGAGGAAATCGTCCACATGGCTCGTCCGCAAGAAAGTTCAGTAAAGACCGGTCGCACGGAGAAACTCCAACACGGCCGCTGCCTGACGACCAGAGCGAGATGAAAACCAGAAGATAGAACTAAAGGATAACGGGGTACAACGAAATTTTGCACGAAGTACATTTCGTTGGGTTTCATATTTCCGGCAGACCAGAAGGATATGATCCGTTGTTTCTGGAACATTGCAAGTCACACACATGGGTGAAGTTATGACTCTAATCTTGTGCAGGTTAGCATTTGACATCAGAGTTCTTGTTCTAGCTCTCGCGAGAAGCACATCCTCCTTCCTGTTGCGGGTTATAGTCCTTGCCTTTTTATTCACCGATGCCAGGTGGCCATAGTTTTTGGCGTACTTAGTCTTATTCCAGGAGTCGTTCCATTCGATTTGATACTTGGTTTTGACATTATAAATAGTGTCCTCTGGGGATATCCAATGGAGGATTTTGTTTTCCGTGTGGCCAGTGTCCGCCAGCCTGTCAGCTACCTCATTTTCGTGGATTCCGCTATGTGAGGGAGTCCATACCAGGTCAATTTTTTGGCCTGATTGTATGCAGGATGCAATCATATTGATAATCATCAGGATGATTTTGGGGGATTTTTTGTTGGCCTTTTCGAGAGCCTTTAACACTGACAAACTGTCCGTCAGAATGGTCAAATTGTTTTCCAACATTCCGAAGCGTCTCACCGCCAGCCAAATCGCGAGCCCTTCCGCTGTGAAGATGGAATTCCCTTCGGGGATCTTCCCACAGATCCTCTCGTCCCTCTTGAGGTGATAGATCCCAATTGCCACTGAACTAGCTTTCTTAGAGGCGTCAGTCGCAACTAAGTTGTGCTCTCTCCAGTGAGTTCCCTTGTAGTAGTCATACATGTGCTTGATCATCTGATTCGTTAGATGTTTCTTTTGGAACGGTAAATCCTCGCAGTGAATTTTGAGTGCTTCCGGGTTGTCGGTAGAGAGAAAGGGATAAATTGACTAGGATAGATGTTTGAATCTTGAAGCAGGTTTTTGCATAGACATGCAAGAGGTATTTTCGCAGAGATTGCCGGAAGTCTAGGCACCTCATAGGAGAGTAGCATCTTTCTGGTCACAGAAAAATTTCCCAGAGCGATTTGTTTAATGTAGTACATCTCAGCTTTCATTTTATGTCTCATCGACACTGGCATCAAGCAAGCCTCTTTCAGTAGAACCGGAATTGGTGTAAACCGCGGGAGCCCCAACGCTATTCTTACTGCCGTATGAAACATTGTTTCTATTTTTTTTTTTATCAGAGTCGGAAGAGGCCATGAAGATCTGACATCCGTAATCGATGATGCTAAAAATGCAACTTTCCACGATATTAAGCAGATGATGGGTTCTTGCCCTCCACTTTTTGGAACAATAACTTTCAAGATGTTACTGTATTTATAGGTTTTTTTTGATAAGTAGCTAATATGGTTTTTAAACGTCAGGTTGTTGTTAAAATAAATGCCAAGAATTTTTATATTGTCATTCCATGCTATCGGGGAGCCCGCGATCTCTAAATTCCTATCCGGTAGCTGACGCTTGTAAGAGAAATTTACAGCTGTACATTTCTCCGGCTCAATTTTCATATACCATGTTCCGCACCACTTTTGGATGTTCCAAAGGATTTTCTGGGTTTCCTCTAACACATTACAAAGATTGTCCCCAGAGCTGATTAAAAAGATGTCATCTGCGTACATAAGTAACTTTACTTTTTTTGAACCGATCTCGCACAGATTCTTGAATCCAAGTGCTTAATCAAAACAACGTTCGTAGTGATGACTCGTTGCCAATCGCGGGATAAGTAATTCCTGTTTGCATCCGTGGTTTAAGTCGATGGTGTCAAAGTAGCGCTTATATATGTTTAGTTATTGTTATCAGATCACCCATTTCAAACTTTAAAAATACTTTTCACAGCAAAAATACATTTTTAAAATTATTTAAAGCTTTTAAAGAGCAAAAAAAAAAAAACTTGCAACCGCTTAACTGCGAAATTCACTGTTTACATCCGAAAGTATTTATATCATAAGGTGCAATCATTTTTTGTTGCCGTGAACCTTTTGACAACCTTTGTATATTTTGTCTAGTTTTATAACACCTAATGGAAATTAATTTTTTTTTCATATCATTGCCATCAGTGTTAAAGTGCGAAAATATTTCTCTGTGGGTTCCTTACTTTTTTTAATAGAAATTTTTAGAATACTACTTGGTGTTATTCATGTTCATGATTTATACTATCCATTATCTAGTTGAATTTTAGAAAAGCAATTTTTTGAAAAAACCCAACTGAGACTAACATCAATATATACTTTTCATTAAAATTTATTTGATCTTGAGCAGACAACTTTTTGAAACTTGTGTTTTGCAATGCGATATTAAAAAAAGAAAAAGGAAAATGTTCTGATATTAAAACAAAAAAATGAATTGAATTGTGAGTTTTACAGTTTGTTTCTTTATATTTTTATTACCTCACATCAATCAGTTTTCTCCAACTTGCACATTAAAGTTAGTGTCTGAATGTAAAAATATAAATTGTTGACTACATCATTAAATGACGTTACAAAATCTCCCTTCTCCAAAATCGTCCAGAATATTAGCAAGAAAGGCCAATATGTTTCTATATGACGTCACGTTACAATCGTTTTCTGATTTTCATGCACTCCAGATGAAATCGTGCGAACAAAATACAGTCGACGCTCGATATAACAACCGTCTCCGTCCTACAGAAAACGGTCTTTATAACGAATGGTCGCTATAAGAGGTAGAACATAGAGCATATTGGGATACAGTTGGGGGTTTTCTCACCGGTCGTTATATTAGGATGGTCTTTATAACGCAAGGTCGTTATAACAAGCGTCGACTGTAGTTCCAAATAATTTCGATAACTGTCTTTTAATGGAGAATTAGGGCCGTGGTGGCCCGATCGGTAAGGTATCGGACTCGTGTCTGAAAGGACCCGGGTTTGATCCCAGCCAATCAAAGATCCACCGTCTTGATTAATGATGACTGGGAGGCGTTAAAAATGTCGTGGTCACAAAGTCCTCCAAGTGAAACGGTACCTCTGGGGGTGCTAGGGCCTATGGTTTGCTCGACCCTAGGTTCTGGTTCAAAATTAAGAACAGAGCGCTCTTCAGGGCCCTATCCCGGTTAAACCACTAAGCTGGTAGGTACGGGGGACCCTGGAGGGTGAAATGAAATGAAATGAAATGGAGAATTATATTTTGGAGAACTTCATGAATTTTACGTTCTTTAGCTAAGATTGTGTTGTATTTCAGCAGAATAAAATTGCCCCTCAATTGTCGGAACAAAACTTAGTTTAAAACTCATTTTGAGACTCCTGCCCTCGGACTACTTTGAAATAAATGGTTGAACCATAGCGGTCTGTGATGATTTGAAATAAAATTATTGATTTTTTTCAAACTTAAAAGGAAGAAAAAATGACTGGCATAATCCATGAATCTGTAATATCATATATTTTAAAAAGTCAGAAATTTTATCAGTTAATTTCAGTCAAAATCAATTATTTAAAAATTATATTTATCTTTATTTATATAGTTTAAACTCTTTTGCTTTTTTAAAATTATCATTAATAACCTTCCTATAGCTCACTAATTATACCGAGACTTACTTAAGTTTAAACTCAATGATTTCCTTTCTACAGATATCAATTGGAATTAGTATACTACCTATCGGATTTCTATTTATGTGAATTAAAGATTTATGAATATCCTTTGGAACCAGTATCCTATTGATCGGATTTCTATTGATGTCTATAAAGCTTTAAGTGATATCCATTGGGATGATTTCCTACTGACCAAATTTATATTGATGTCTATAGGCCTTTATTGATATCCATTGAGGATATGATCACTAGGCTACAGACATCAATAGCTTCTATTGATATCAATAGAGACATCCGTAGAAATCTATTGATATCCATTGAGGATATTATCAATAGGCTACAGATATCAATAGCTCTATTGATATCAATAGAGACATCCATAGAAATCTATTGATATCCATTGAGGATATGATCAATAGGCTACAGATATCAATAGCTCTATTGATATCAATAGAGACATCCGTAGAAATCTATTGATATCCATTGAGGATATGATCAATAGGCTACAGATATCAATAGCTCTATTGATATCAATAGAGACATCCGTAGAAATCAGTTCATATCAATAGAACTGAACTGATATCAATAGATTTTTCTATTGATTTCTACGGGTCATTTTTAGTAGGGAAACTACTTGTTTACTGTAATAAACTGTGAAATTGCTAATTTTACAGTTTATTACTGTGCATTTTGCAGTTTTAAACTGGAACATTTGCTACCAGAATTATACTGTTGTTTTTATAGTATATTACAGATAAATTTTACGGCAATAAACTAAAATTTCCAACTTAACAGTACGAAACTGTAAAATTCAGATTTAAATTAGAACCTCGTCTGCCAGTATTATACTGTAAAAACAACAGTTCATTTTTTGCAGTGTAGATGTTACCGTTAAAAAATAATGTCACTTTATGTGAGTTAAGAGTTAACTGAAAAAGAACCAAACCCTTCATCTAAGAAAAAAATGAAATTTAATTGCTTCAAAGATCTATCCCATTACTAACAACTGTTTTCATAAGAATAAGAGAGATAAGACGCTTTAAAATTAAGACCAGAAACTTTTCAATCTGTTTTCATGATTTCTAGAGACACATAATCGATCATTCCGATAATCGAAGGACTAACCATTTTC
This sequence comes from Uloborus plumipes, assembly GCA_038373865.1. Lineage (NCBI taxonomy): Eukaryota > Metazoa > Arthropoda > Arachnida > Araneae > Uloboridae > Uloborus > Uloborus plumipes. The sequence goes on from JAXGGA010008758.1 coordinate 16,965, forward strand.
TACGATTCTGGGCACACAACAGGTTAAGTTTTCAAATCCTGCCAATCTACTGTTTCGTAGTTTGACAGGAACATTTCATTATTTTCCCTCTGACCCTCTGAACTTGATACAAGGTGAAATCAAGTTTCAGCTTATGCTAGAGTCCGACTAACCTCAGATAAGCCCTCGAGCTGTTTTACTTTAAGGGCCCCTATACTCCTAATATAGAAATCAAGTTAAACATCTTAAACTGCGAGTATGTTTCGATTTTTTCCCCCTATCTATTATATTTTAGCAATGACGAAAATGGTTTGTGAAGAGCAATATGAATGTATGTAATTTAATATTACGCACTGTTTTTGTTGGTTTCTAGTGGAATTGTTTTTGAAAAAACAGCTTCGTTATACGTTATTTTTAGGCTATTGCATGACAACAAAAATTTATTTAAATTATTCATTTGAAGTTCCGAATATTTCTGTATTGGATTATTTTAATACACTAAAGTAGGGCCAGTTTAGGGTTAAAAGAACCATGAAGTAAATGGTTACAAACTCTACTACCACCGTGGGCGCCGGCAGGGGTGTGCAAGAGCGTGGTGCAATTGCAACTTCCTGGCTTTTGAAAAAAAGGTAAATGACTTCAAATTACATTTGGGGGATTCAAGGTGCGACATACGTTTCACAGTTGGATTATTTTTTGTTGTACAATTTTTTAAGCTTCTAGACTGAACGTGCGGAACATTCATATAACCTTTTTTCCATGAAAAAATGAAATAAATACACTTTTATTTGAGGTAATCTAGAGCAGCAGCTCCCAAACTTTTTAGGCCACAGAGCCCTCAGTGCTTCAAGGAACCCCATTCTTGTTAATGACTGAACGAAAAAATGTTAATGATCTGTAAGTCAAATACTAATCAGTTGCTACCATAATTTCTTTCTTCTGTAAAAAAGAAACTTCGGGAGAAACTTGAATCAAGGATTCCGCGGAACACACTTTGGGAATAGCTTTTCTAGGGGAGGCTATGTGGGAGGGGGGCGCTCTATGGGAGTTTGACGTGTAAGTTCAGTCACTTTCACAATATTTATGAAAGGGCTTAGTCATTAAACATTTTCACTTGACCAAATAACTGAGTAAATTATAGTTATTTTACCTTATAGTTTTATTTCATTTTTTAAAAGCATCCACGTCTCCCTTGAAATGTTTTTTCACCCTACTAGGGAAGAGCGGCCTCAGGTTGAGAAGCACTAGATTAGAGGATTAAGAAGTTCTACACCAAAAGTAACCAATATGTGGCTGGTAGATCACATTCTACTTGCTGAATCCTCTAAATGTAATCTGAAAGCATTTAAAAAGAAAAATCATATTTCCAAACAATTGAACTATGCACTGGATTTATTAAAAATATACACGAAAGTGTAATTTACATCACAATTTAATCTTATAAAAAGGAAGAATGAAGAACTCTTTTGTGTCCATTTACCCTCAGAGAACAGTATTTATAGGGTAAATAGAAATTCTAAAATTGCACATAAAGGTAGCTGCTACGCTCAAACTGATATAAATAAATGTTTTTAGTAAGTAAAAATAGTTGAAATCAGTTACTTCACGTTTGTAGATCTTCTGGGTAAGAAAATGCAATTAACTTTTAAAAACAACTTTATTCCCAGCGCCTACCTCCTTCAAGCAATAATAACGCCTACACAATGGTTTAGAAAATCGTGAAATTTCCCAAAGTCTCTTCGACAAGTTACCTAGCCACTATCTAACAGTTTAATTTCAAATTTGCCACAAGTGTTCTAATGGTTAGAGGTTGTCTCTATTTACACTAACCTACCCTTTTTTTTCGATATGTGAATTGTTTTAGAAAAGCCAGCTATAGAAAAGATTTCGATGCGTAATCCTTTCCCGCCTGCTGTTACGAACAGCCTCTTTATTTAATGGAAGTTCAACAGGTTGCTGAAACCAATGAATCATTCTTTAGATCCGATTTTCAATGCTCCACCTCTTTCCAGAACATTTACGGATGTTTATAATTAAGTGTGGCCCTCAAAATGGAATAAACCAGAAAGGACCACATTTTTTTGGAAAGCTAAAAAAACCGGTCCTTTAACTCTGCCACATTTAAAAAGTCTGTGAACCCATTTTTCCATTTAAAACTGTATTAGATTATTTATTTCTTGTCTCAAGTTGAGTCTTCATGATGGATTGTTGATAACCTGCCAAGTTCATTAAGCGTAGAAGTAATTTTAAAAAATAACTAAATGAAACCTGTTACGGCATATTCTAAATAGTTCTAAAATGATGCATTTATTTGAAAATGAAATTCTGCTCACTATTTCCATTTAATTAAGAAATAATTACAAGAACCGCGTTTTTTGTTTTCTTCTTCTTATTGCGAGATATTTAAAGACTAGGGTTTCAGCAATCAGTGATATAAATGAAAAGGGGGGGGGGGAGAAAAGTTGCATCAGTGAAGATTTGGGAGAACTTGCATCTCCCAAATACTAGGATTCTATTTTTTTAAATTCTAAATTCGGTTTTAAATAAAATATCATACTAAGTTTTATGTATTTTACCGTTATCGTTTTATCTATTGTAAAGTCATCCGAGATGACTTTACATCCAAAAGTTCCCCCTTTTTTATTGCAGTAAAAAATTGCTCCTTGAAACCTCGAAACATGTGACTGCACTCAATTTCCAATTCGTACTTTATAAGCTTAGTGTTTATTGTAGTTACTTTATTGCACAAAGGTATTGATTCACTTTGTCATACCATTTTTTGTTGAATTTTGCAAGTGAAATTGTAAGTGAATATAAGGGAAATAAGTTATTCATATTAAGATAAAAATCTGAGCAGGAAACCATCTCTTTTAAGAATATTTAAATGTGAAACTCGGTAAAGGATAGCAAATTTACCAAGCATCGAAGGGCTATAAGCGTTTCACATTTTGATTTCCTCCTCTATTTCTTTTTATTTCAGTCTACTTATTTTCTAGATTTTCCATCATTAGCCGACAATTTTAAGCTCAAAGTATTTGCCCAAACTAGTTCATAAATGCCAACAATTTAAACGTTTTGCATTTTATCGTCTTTCTTTTTTTAATTTATTTTCTTTCATTTATTTGTTCATTCATTTTTGCTGAAGAAGAGAGGCTGCTTTAAAACTCCAGGGACGAGGTGAAGCAGATCTCGTGCATTTAAGTTGATTTTTTATTTCATGAACGTAATATGAAGTTTTGACGAGCAAAATAAAACGCACTCGTTAGCAGAGAGAAGGGAGAAAAAACTATTTTCTATCGTAAGGGATGCGTGATTGAGAAAATTACACGTTTCTAATACACAATCCCGAGAATTTTGTGTGAGTGGCTGTCTTTTTGCTTCTTTTTTTCAGAGCTGTTGCTGCCTCAAATAATTATGTTTAAAAAATAAAAAAAAGATGCTCTGAAAAGTGGATCGTAATAACCTTTCAGCTTTGGTTTTCAGGCGACTGAGATTGACCAAATCTTCAAAAAAAGGAGAGGTCTAGTGATGAGTTAAGAAAAAAGAGGGCAGTTTCACCTCATTATCATACTAACAATGACCAAGCTGCTTTGTTTAAACCCGACTTCGTTCACGTCAGGGAGTTTCGTAAACAAACTCGCTGTCTGAGAATTTTTATTTAAACTTCAGCAGACGTATAATTGGCTATGGAGTGTTTAGTGTTCGCTCGTTTTCAGTTCTTAATCGCTAAAAAAAAGCTTATTTTAAGGACCCTTTCGTGAATCATGAAATATAATTTTCTATAATAGTGTCCAAATGACGCTTCTCAGGTTGTTTTCAAGGTTACTGGGATGATTTAAAAAAAAAGGGGGGGGGGTGGCTAAGTGGGGGAAAGGGAGAGTAAACATCTGACCAATGGCGTCAAAGGTCTAGAGAGTGATGCGTAAATGGGGGGGTGGTGGATGTCTCGTTATATCCAGTCACCAATACTTGTTTATTTAAGCGAACGTCTGCACCATTATAGTAAGAGAGGTTTTGGAGAGCTTTTCACAGAGGAGTAGTGCGTTTTGCTCCTTGACCATTGTGATTTTAGTTGCGTTTCTTCCGGTCCGATGTTAAAACAAGTTAATAGCAACAGTCACGTAAGTTTATTTTTATCTCAGGTTGACGAACATACAAGAGTTTATTTCATGTATATTTCGAATTGATAGATTTTCGAAAGATATTGTGTGGATAATTTTGGAAAAGACTTCGCTCCTTAGATAAAGATTGGATTCAGAGCAGGGACTGTAAAGGCCCACGAAAATTGAAAACTCGAAAGAGGTGGTTCATTTCATTAATATGATATACGTTTCAAGTAATAGCTTTATACTGTATACACTTCTATATATTTTTTGAAGATATCTGTTGGGTACCATTCTCGAAATTTCAAGCATTTACAAATGAAGTGTCCATTGGGAAAATGACCCAAGTGCCTTTATTGATAAAAATTTTGTTTCATGTTTTATTCCTTCGTTTTTTAAGATAAATGATACTTTTAACTAATCTAATATCTTGCAATTAAACAATATTTTGCCAAAAAATATTTTTAAAAATGAATTCTCTTTTGAAATTATTATTTTATTAGTTAGTTAACTTCGATTTTTGCTTTATTCAAAGATTGACATTGGGTGTTTTTTTCTTTCAGTGACCCTTTGAATTACTAAAATCAGTAGATAGTAATTATAAAGTAGTCCAGTGTACTAGTTGTTGAAGAGAAAAACGATGAATATCAATTAAAATAATTGCGGCTATTTGAGAAATAAGATTGAATTTTAGAAGCTTTTGTAATTTCAAAAATAAATAAATAAATGAATAAAAGAAAAGATAACAATAAATAACTCAATTGATCCATTGATTAATTAATAATAATTGTTGAACATTTACTCAACCTGTAGAAATCTGATTTAAGACATAGGAAGTATGAATCCTTCCGTATCAACATAATAGACATCTGACAAGCAAAATACTTGAAAATTTACGATTGTAAATTTATTCAGTACTTACTTGATAACTTTCAATAAACATTGTCATGGGCATAATTTTCCTCATTAAGGTGTAATATAAGACAATGTTTCTCATGTTCCCAGATGATTGTCATTTATTAGATTGTTGTACTTTTTAAGGAGGGAAAAAGACTCTTATATAAAAACCTATGTGTAAAACTATTTTTACACGAAATTTGGAAAATAATCATTTACATACGAATAATTCAAACAAATACGACTTACCGGCATTTCTTAAGAATTAAAAATTTCGAAAATCTTTTCCAAAAAAGTCAGAATTTATGAAAGTGATTTTATTAACAACGTTTGGAATAGGGTTAGGAAAGGTTTTTCAGTGATACCAATCTGAAAAATAGTTAATTAGTAATACAGCAAGAACTTAAGATCGTTCAGCGTTATCTTAATCTGCTAGATTATCTCTGTTTCCTATTATCCACTCTCCGCTAACGTATTCTTTGTGCTTACTTTATATTCTTAAGTGTTTCTAATATTAATGTATTTTTTTCATTTTTCGTATTTTAATATTAACTACACTGTAAAAAATGGATGCTGTTTTTACAGTATAATACAGCTAACTTTACAGCAATAAACTGCAAAATTACTAATTTTACAGTAGTAGACTGTAAAATTCCTAATTTACAGTTATTAACTGTTAAATTGCTAGTTTCACAGTTTATTACTGTGCGTTTTACAGTTTTAAACTGGAACCTCTGCTGCCAGTATTATACTGTTGTTTTTACAGTATAATACATCTACTTTTATGGTAATATTGCTAATTTTACAGTAATAAACTAAAATTGCTAGTTTTACAGTGATAAACTGTAAAATAACTAGTTTTACAGTTTATTACTGTGCTTTTTAAGGTTTAAACTGAAAGCTCTGCTGTCAGTTTTATACTGTAAAAAAAACAGCTTATTTTTTGCAATGTATGATAATCTGTACATCCCTCAGCATTTTTTTTTTTTTGCAGTACCAAGAGTATGAGAAACTGGAGTTCCGATTATTATTGCTCCCTTTTTAACAATTTATGCCTTTTCATCTTTTCGCTTTTGATTTTTTCTTGACTCTTGTGTGTCAGTTTACGTCATATGTATAGATGTCATATGTATAGATAGAAGAAGGAAAATCTCACCAAAGAGGTTATCATACAATATATTAATATATTTTTCATTTCAAGTAATATAAGAAGGGTGTACTAAATTATTATATTATGGTATGTCATATGGTTATTTTCATATTTTAGTATCTCACTTTTAAAATATGTAAATATAATAATTAATAAATAATTTTTCGTTGGTTAATTTAAATTCTATCGCATTTGCTCAATCATTAAAAGAATAAAAGAAAAAATGCGTACTTTAAATTTGAACGGCCAAAAATAAACATTTAAACTTTAGAAAAAAAAAAAATACTTAAGAAGAAAAATGCATCCTTGTTCATAAAAATGCAGAGAAATTAAAAAGCCTATTTAGTTGTAACAAACTTGTTTTAGCCAGCATTATTAGCTGTATTGAAATGTAAATTTACATTATGCTTATGCCCATTTATGCTAAAAAATATGTCTATTATATTAATATTTTCAAAATTAATTGAAATGTAAACCCTAAAAAAAAAAAAAAAAACATCAACAACGAAAATTTTCTTATCTCGCTTTCAAAATGAATGGCTCATATAAATAAAGGTATAAGGGGAAACTTTAAACTTTAGTTATGTTTCTTACCGTTCGCATTTAACGAGCAATATAAATCCCAACACCAAACTCGACCGCACGACTTTTTCTTAGAAACACTTTTAATGAGCCATTTAAATTTTTTGTTCAATTGCAACAATTTAACAAGTAAGTGGGAATGACTTTCAAACAGTCATTCAACACAAGAAATCGTAAATACGGTAAAATATCACGAGCATAAACAGCCTCTATTTATTTGTGTCTTTGCCCAAGAGAATGGACGAAGCAAAGCATGCAAAATAAACGCAAGTAGTATCTGTAAATTCATCTTCAGCGTCAATGGACCTTACTATGGAAAACAAAAATCTCATAGATAAAGCAACGAACAAGTCTCAACAAAAAGTGCTGTTCTTGCGAATAGTGTGTATAAAAGGGCGGTCTCTTTATCTCAAGCTTATATACTATAGTAGTAAAGTTGGGACAAAAGCCGCATTTTCGCTCGAACGGGTTCTTTAGGCAGACGATTGACCTGACCTAAGCAATACAGGTAGGGATTTTTTTTCACAGATTTATTAATAGTGTTATATTACTCTGGGAAGTAACAATACAGCGACTGAATCCCCTCTGCGGGTATGAAAAGTTTCTTTAATGATCCTCTTTTCCCACCGAGTTTCATCCCAGCTTCCAGAGTGGTAAATTGCCTTGTTAGATGCCGGGGTGAATGGGCTGATTTTTGATGCTGATAACTGCCCTTGAAATCTAAGGACCTTACAATATTTTTGTCCTTAATGAGAATGTTTTTTTTTCTTTCTTCTTTTCATGATTCAATGGGATCTAAAATTAAGGTACTCTTTTCTTAAAACAGGCTGTGCTATGATGTGATCGTTGAAGAAGAAGAGCCATGGATTATGGTGATATCTATGAGGTGGTTTTTAGAGTGCTTGTGCTAGTCAAGAAATTTGCATAATGCTGGAGGTGGGGGCTCAGGAAATGGAGGAGACTGAGGAAATGATGGAGGTAAGCATTTCTATTTATTATTTTGATATAATTTAAAGTTCATCTGTTAGGTTGTCCTTATTTTTCAATTTTAGTTTTCTTAAGTTTTGACGTGAGTAATTAGTAGACCACAATTTCCTGTTTTGTATTTTATGAGAGAAATCAGCATTGCTTGTTTTATTATTAGTATCATTAAATAATTGATCGAAATAAACTAACGAAATATTATCAGAAATCAGTTTTATATTTTTAGCTATATAATTTTCAAGATTTTAAAAAATAATCTTGAATGGTGAGTCGGAGTGGTTCGACTTATATAGATCCGACTTATATAGATATCCGACTTGCCATTGAAACAAGACACACCATCATTTTTACAACATATATTTATCAAATATATTGTTCTTTATAACATTATTAGCTGAAGAATATCAGTTTAAGTCAAAGCAAATAGCTTTTATGAGTAAAAGAACGTATTTTCTTACTTTTTTTCAACCATTAATTTTTAAAGATAATTTGAATGTTTTTTTTTATTCTGGGAGTAGCAAAATATAAATAAGCAAATATTTATATATAATAATGAGCGACTAAAATAATTAATCGATATAGTAACATATAAATAGATAAATTAATATATAAATATATCAACAACATAGTGATGAATATATAAAGCTAAATTCATTTTAAATTTCATTATAGCAATGGAAGGACTACGGTCCGAATGTGGCTTCAGAGACCACATTAACAAAGTAGTTTAAAAACTGGCATAGGTTTGTAACGCTCCTTGTATTAAAATAAAAAAGAAAAGAAAAAAAAAAGATGAAAAGAAAATTCTAGTGAAAAGGATATAAGTTATACTTTGTATTTGTTGTTGTTAGAATAACAAATAACGAAACGAATTAACTAATAAATAAATACATTAATCACACAAATGTATAAATAACGTTGTGAGTAAATAAATAAATTAAATTGATTTTAAATTCCATTATAGCAATAGAAATACTACGGCCAAAGTGAGGGTTCAGAAAGTTTTATTTTTAAATAAAAGATTATTCATCTGTTTTAGCTAGAAAAACTAGTGATCCTTTTCTCCTCGCATTAAAAAGAAAAAAAAAAAAAAAGAAGAGAGAACGAAAAACAAGTGTAAAATATATAAGTCTAGCTTTGAGGATAACCGTTGTTAAACTAAAGTAATGAATGTCAAAACATTTAAAGTTACTAAATTCTCAACAATAAATCTCTTACAACTTATCTCTCATTGACAAACAATTGTACGCAAAAAAAATGTCTAACAGCACATAAAAATAAAATCGAAGGAAAAAGAAAAATAATTAAATGAAACTATATAATTTCAAAAATCTGCTAAGTGGCGACATAAACATGTCAGTATCAGCATTCTCATACCGCAGACATCGACTCATTCAACCGACAAGATTAATAAAAAAGTTCTTCCAAAATTAAATACGTTTTTTAACATAGCGCTTTCTACAAAAGGACATGTCTGAAATAATGATAAAACTGGTTCTTAATTTTGCATGAGAACGTACGGAATCTCAGCTTATGTACGGTTAGAAAATGTAGCCTTGACCAAAAGAAAGATTTCATTACTTCTGTAGCGATTTTAAAGAACAAAGATTAATTAAAAAAAAGTGTTTCAAAAATGAAAAATTGATACTTGCTGCATCGCATTTCTTGAAAATTTAAATTTTTAATTTTTAAATTTAAAAAGTTGTTTCTTTGAGTTAATTTTTAGTTGCAAATAAATTTGTTTAAACAAACAATATAAATAATAATTTAAAGGATGCTTAAAGCATGACGTTTAGGTGAAAAAAGGCTTCATTAGTTCAGGCAATATTCTAATCTTAAATTTTATATTCCCGTCATTTCAAGTTTTTAAAGGGATCGGGTCAAAAGGTGCAAAAACAATGCAATTTCATCAGGAAACAACTAAAACCATGTCCACTTATATGTAATTACATTGATTCCTCAAAGCCGGGGAGGGGGGATATTCCCCCCTTTCGTCTGATCCCCTAAATGAGGACCTGAGCTTCAGCTTTCAGCAGCCTTTTTTTTTTTCTAACGCAATATGGAATGTTTCTTTTAATATTTCCTCTTATGAAGTCCAAACTTGACTCTCTCACATGCGTAAGAATTTTTTGAACCTTCTTTTAAATTAACATGTAAAGATCACAATTTGATGCAAGTACTAAAATTGACATGAATATAGAAAAAGGATATTGAATCTGGAGCAAGCCAATATAAACTTTCGTTTTCGGTTAGTTTTCCTTAATGCCATTGGGTTGGGTTTTTCGCAGCATTTTTTTTTTTTTTTTTTTTTTGATGTAATATGCAATGGTTCCCTTAATATTTTTCCTGGTAAAGTCAAACCTTGACTCTTTCATCCAAGCAGCAAATTTAATGCAAGCAGCAATATTTACGCGAATACTGAAAAAAGCTTATTGAATCTAGAGAAAGTGAGTATAAACTTGCGTTTTCGGTTACTGTTTTCTCTAATACCACTGAATTAGGTTTTTTGGTTATTTTTTTTTTCCAATGGCAATGTCTAATATTTCTGTACATAATTTTCTTAATAAAATAAATACTAGATTCTTTGATTTATGCTAGGATTTAAAAAATTATTTTAAGTTAACATGAAAAATTCCTAATTTAAATGCATGCAAAAAAAAAAAAAGAAAAAGAAAAAGAAAGAAAGAAACTTTGAGCGTAGAAAAATATTATTGGATCCAATAAAAGTCATAGTAATCTATTGTTTTTGGTTAGTTTTCTATAAATTCCGTTCCTTATGAGTTACATTTTCTAAAGTTAATAAATGTTCCTGAAAAAATATTAAAGGGCATAAAGTAACATTTAAAGAACGATTTTGTTTTTGAGAATGATTGACATGCTCCGATAAATTAATTGTTCTCTTATAAAAACGCCCGCGCCGTACAAAATTCACTCTAGCCTCATATTTTAACGGTGAATAAAAATGAATATGGGCTTAAAAATGACTTTTGATTCTATTTAAGGCCTCGTTACGAAGGGATTGAGCATTCCCAAGGTAGACTGAATTCTTTTCTGAGAGCTTTTCTGAATGCTTTGCTAGCCAAGCAAACATAATCTGCTGTTAATTGCAATAAAAACTTCAATAATGTAAAGGTCACGAGTATGAAGTCCCGTTGGTAGAAGATTGTTATCATTTGAACGTGAAACACTTAAAAAAGCAATTATTATTTTCATTATGGTGATTTCTTTAATTTCACGTGCATTGTTTTCTATTATTCCAAACTTCAACTTATTATTTTTTTTCTTTGCTTTGGCAAAGAAAAAAAAGGTATTTGACGAAACGTAAAGCATAAAATTAAGTTTAATTCTATTTAATGTGAATTGCTTTGCTAAAACAGCAATTATGCAGAAAATGGTAGCATAAAAGAGGGGAGGGGCAATATTCTGTTTTATCATTTTGCTTGCTGATAGTTTCTTTCACGGCTGATATTTTTTTTATATGAGAGAAAATTTTGCGTGGGACTTTTTATTCAGTTCATTCAGTATGCCTTCGTACGCACAGTTATTAAAAAATCCATATGAAATAGAAATTTCAAAACTTGGAATTTGCTCTTATTCGAGAATTTTTTTCTTTATTACTTATAAAGTAGAATTTTGTGTTTAAGTTGTGTGATGTTGCTGACCTAGAATATAATTCAAGTTAAACCAGAATTCAAATGTGAATAAAAATTCTGATTTGACTTTCTTTGATGTGTTACCACCCTGTAACATATGCTAATAGAACATTTCACAGTATTCAGTATAACGATCAGGCACACATTTCCCAGCTAAATTTCTAAATATTTGTATTATTTTCACTTTGGAATTACATTAAACAAAGTTTTCAATATTTTGGTTTTTAGTTTTTCAAAGTTTACAACTTTTTTGAGCCTCTCCCTTCCTGTGTAGAGGTTAACTGACACCTATCGCCCTCTCCCTCTCTTTTAGAAAAAAGAATGAGTTGGTGTTGGTGAACTTCAATATTACTGAAAATATAAATGCCTAATTTTAATTTGAAATGAAATGTATGTAGCAAAGCAATTTTATCCAATCTGTCTTAAACTTAAAAATATAATAATATAATAATAAATAAAAGTATTAACTTTACGTTTCTTTCTTTCTTTTTTCAAAACGAACTGGTAGGTATTTGAAGTGAAATACTTATCTAATATATTTGATATACTTTTCAAAACAGAAGTACATTCTTTATGAAATTATTATTATTTTTTTTTTCAAATTCGAATTTGAGGGAATTAACAACACTGACATTTAAAATTAAAAAAAAAAAAAGTGAAAATTCGAAATTTATAAATTTGGGGATAAATGACGAAATACTTCTTTAAGGTTCAACGGAAATATAGGGACGCAGCGCTTATGCACTTTAATTTGTTTCTTTCTGAACTTCTTATTCCTCGTCTGAATTCTGAGCAATCAGTCTAGTATACGTTTCTAATTTCGATATTCGCTGACTTTTTATTATGATTTCATCTTGTTATACACATCGCCCCTCTCGACTTTCAAGAATTTATAGCCCACTGTAGAACCAAATCGTCCCCACGTTGGGAACCACTGACTTAAATCTTCTTATTTGTGTTTTCATAGTAGAAACAAACTCAAATACTTCGAAACTTGGAAATAAAATGTCATGCACGTAATATTGAATAATGCAGGATGACCCTAATAAAAAATCAAATAAGCACATAACTAGCGCAGAATTTGAAACGGGTGTTTTCTGAAATGTTTTGCAGCTACGGGCGAAGAAATGGAACCAACCTCGTTGTGTTTGTTCGTTGCAACTCTTTGTCGCACATACTAATAGGGCATTTCAGGCCAATTTGTCAGCAATTGAGTTCTACTTTTAAAGTCTGTCAACAATGTGTCATGATGAAACTTCGTAAATTTTTATTTTATACTGACAGAAGTGGTAAAAATATTATTTTCAAAAATGTTTTTTTTTTTTTTCGAAATACCAAATCAATTAATATTAAATATGCATAAGAGATAGTTAAATAATTTGAAAAAAAAAATCATATAAATGTATGCAAAGATATCAATCAAAAAGAAAGTTGAACATTTCCCGTTAGAAAGCAATTTTGTGGAATGTGTGACGATGAAAACAACCTGTCAGTATGCGAATTTGTCAAGGAAAAATATGCGGTTTTCCTATGCACTTTTTAGATAAGCAAATTGTAAAGAAGCCCCAGTGCAGTACGCGTCACCTGATAACTCATTACTCAGATTAAATAAAAATTGTCCTCTGCAGCGCGAGTCATCCGATAACTTATTACACTGATTCAACAAGAAACACTTATAGAACACTTATTTAGTTTAGCACACTTTTTTTCAGTTTTGGGGAAGAATTAAGAAATATTCTTTAAACACCTACACTTTTCTCCCTTCTTCACACTTTTTAGAAAATTATGAAACACTCATCTATCTCCAAAGCCGATTTTAGAATTAGTTTTTGTTGTTTACGTCCAATCAACCTCAATTTGTGAAGGTGGTAGTTGTCAGTTACAGGGCAATCGACGGTCGTTGACCGAGTAAGCCATATTTCGTGAAGGCATAGTGATGAGATTAATAATGATGAATTTTAACACGATTTCTATTAGTGTTGTATTGAAAGGTTTTAGTGAATGGTAGTTAAAGAAATTTGTTTAATTTTTTGATGGTTCAGTGAAAGAATTCATCATTTTGCTTTTTTTTTTTCCATACACCGGTAGGTATCAAAGCAGAAAGGGCAATAAATGCGCCAATTTTTCCCCCGAATTTTTAAATAACATTTGAATCATGGAAGGGGAATATATCCCAAGTAGCATCAACTCATCGGATTTTGCCCGGCCGATCATCGAACTCCTCGTAAATTGATCCCGTAACGCACGATGACATCGTTCCGATTAGTATCCGAGCACGGTTTTCGATGAGCTACTTTTCATCGGAAAGCGATATCCTTCCGATCAATTTTCCGATGAAAATAAGCAAAGCATCCAAAATTGATCCTAAATTCATCGGCACGGGACTGCACTGTTCGTTAATTGCTCCAAATATCATTGTATTTCGAGCAAAACTCATCGGATTTTGCTGCTCGGATTCTGTTTGGCCGATGAGACATATTGGAGCAATTCTCGATGAGAACTCATCGGATCCGATCATCGGCCGATGAGAATTTCATCGGGTTTCGATGAATGGCCGATCATCGGCAGATGAGATTATGCTGCTTAGGGATGTCACTACTAGTCTCCCTAACTATATCAAGTCATCACGTGAGTGTACTTTCGTTGCGGTTAGTATTTGAATGTGGAATTGAATACGAAGCATTTTCCCTATTGAGGCTACCCTCTTCCCCCACCTCTCACCCAATTTTCACAAAACTTATGCCCTGATGTATTCAAACTGTTCTCAAATCTGCCTATGATATGTTCTCAAATATGCTCACTACGTATCCCTTTATAAGAAACAACAGTAGCTGAAGCAATGGACCCAGTTAGTTACTCTTCAGATTTTTTTTTTCGATCGAAGTTATTTGAATGTTTAATATTTCCATAGCTTTACTTGGGAGACGGCCTTTCAATATGAAATAAGATAGTCCAATTGGAGGCAATATTATCAAACCAGGGATTGGTGCCATATTCAATGAGGGTTAAAATGGCCGTGGACTCGAAGCCCAGGAAATAGTTATATTAAATAAACCTATCCTTTTATGAGAAAACTTTATTTTTGGAATAATATTTTTTTTTCCATTCCAAAATGCAGATTCTTCTATCACATAAGCGTTGACCATTTTAGTGAAGATTTGAAGCTCAAGCGCGTTAATTATATATACGCGTTATTTCATTTAATTGATCCTTAATATTACCTGGAGTAATGAAATAAGCAGCAAGTCATACATATTCAATGTGAAACATAATAGCATAGTTTTCATCATATTCATGTTGCACAGTCAGAAAACGTCGTCTATATTGCGTATTAATGCAGAGAAAAAAACTTAAAACTCTAGCAGATCGCCCTAAATAGTTGGATACATATTAACTTCATAACTAGTAGAGAGATCCAATCTAAAATGTATGACAAAGACATATAAATTCGACCCTAGATTGCAAATAATGAAAATGTCCAAAATTACAAAAAAAAAAAAAAAAAAGCTGTTATGTGTGACTATGTACTGCGAAAAGAAAATATATATATATATATATTGCGTTGACTGTATGAAGAGGTGATTATAATAGGATCAACTAAACAACAGATTGATAATTGTTTTTGTCTTTTTTTCAGGTGACACCAAAAATGCATAAGCAGCTCTATAAAGAGTATATGAAGTTGAAAAAGAATTTTAGTGATCTTTACCGCCAACATGTCTCTGCTGATTACTCCAAAAAAGTAAGAGAAACTAAGCCTAATATTATACCTTTATGATCTTTAAATCTGTATGATCTCACTTCTTATAACATGGCTTGAGAATGTACATTGTACAAACGTTACGAGCTTTCTATACGTTCAAGAAAAATGTATTTTAATAATTTCCAATCTAAAATGTATGACAAAGACATATAAATTCGACCCTAGATTGCAAATAATGAAAATGTCCAAAATTACAAAAAAAAAAAAAAAAAAAGCTGTTATGTGTGACTATGTACTGCGAAAAGAAAATATATATATATATATATATTGCGTTGACTGTATGAAGAGGTGATTATAATAGGATCAACTAAACAACAGATTGATAATTGTTTTTGTCTTCTTTTCAGGTGACACCAAAAATGCATAAGCAGCTCTATAAAGAGTATATGAAGTTGAAAAAGAATTTTAGTGATCTTTACCGCCAACATGTCTCTGCTGATTACTCCAAAAAAGTAAGAGAAACTAAGCCTAATATTATACCTTTATGATCTTTAAATCTGTATGATCTCACTTCTTATAACATGGGCTTGAGAATGTACATTGTACAAACGTTACGAGCTTTCTATACGTTCAAGAAAAATGTATTTTAATAATTTGTGAATACTCGGCTTTTAACAAGATTTTACCATGAATTTTGCATTTAGATGAATCAATGTAGTTTCTGTACTACGCTATACTTGTGTGGAATGAAACTGTAAATAGCTCTACTTAGAGGCAAAAAATGCAACAAATTGAAGTTTTGAGCCAATTACATTGTTTTATTAATGGAACTTTTCGTATGTAATTTTAAAAGTGCCTTCTGCTCAGTATATTTATTTTTTTATTTTTTAGTATTGGGTTTTGCATTGCTCATGATATGCTGGGAAGAACAGATGCATAAAATCTTCAACAACAACAGAAATGTATTTTAAAAATTTAATTCAACACCATCTTCTACTTCAACGTTTGTTTCATTACTCAATATATTATTAGGTTTGTGCTTGTAAATATGCAATTCAACTTTTCGAAAGTTTTGACTTGCTAAAATGTAGGCCACGGTAAAAACACTTGCATAAAATATGCCAAGAAAGTATCTTGTAAAGCATGTTAATGGTTTAAATCTTTAAGATCGCTGTCGACTTTTCCAAAAACAATAAGCGCTTTTTGCTCGATAGAAAGTTGTAACGGCAGTTCGCTTTTTTTCGGTCCAGTGATATTCCAAACTGATAGTGATCAGTTTTTAAATTAAATCCCGGGTTATGCTTTTTTCCTCCAGATACTCTCCGATTGTAAATCTTTCATATTTTGCTAAACTGTATGCAAAATTAGTTTTTATTTCTATTTCTTACACGTTTTGTTTTGCAAAAAGTGAAGTTTTATCCGAATTGCGGATTAGGATATGGCAAACTATCTTTAATTGCATACGTTTAAATATTTTTTTTTTTGCACTCATAGAGGAGTTCAATATTCCAGTTTTTCCTCCATTATTGCATTTTAATTACTGTATAAGAGGAAAAGTGTAAAAGAATTGGAAACGCTTTAGGGAATAGGGTAAAAATACTTCTGGCGATGATGAAAAGAGTGACTGACAAAAGAATTCATTTTGCGAGTGGTAGGAGGGTATCAAACAAGTAATTACTCATGAAACGTGCTTTTTGAATGAAAAACTTCATGTTTAGTGCTGAATTTGTGCGAAATGTTATGAAAGTCTCCTACATTTCCACTGAACGAGCTCTTCTAGGAAGACAGAGAACTAAAAGTTATCAGCATGGATTTTATTTTTCCCTGGCTTACTTGGCACGGAAGCTCAACAGGATGCATATATAACAGGTTTGGTTTTAATATTTTCCGTTTAAGCAAACAGTACTATTTGCATACTATTTTTTTTTCTTCTACTCCTGAAATTTTAAGATTTTTTTTCGTGTGAGGTAGGAAGGTATGAAACAAGTAATTACGCTCTTGAAAAAGAACTGGAATTAAAAGAATCATATTTGTTTAAATTAATTTATGTGAAACGTTATGCAAAGTAGCTAAACTGTTGGATCATACTAGACTTTCACTGAGCGAGCACTTCTAGAATGGCATAAGGTTAAAATAGTTAGAATGGGCTTCAATTTTCCAGAGCTTTTTAGTCTTAGAAGTTGTTATACTGCTCATATTTCATTGATTCGTTGAATAAGTATATATTTACATTTGATATTATGCACTGTATTACGTTGAAGATCTATTTAAAAGAGAATGAACTAATATATCTTCTCTTTAGTCATCATTATTACTTATTTTAGTGCGGGACTTTCTTCTAGGTTTCAACACCTCTTTTTTCTCAATTCGAATGATCGAGAGTTTACTGTACTCTCAATGATCATGATGATTTTCACACATGATTCCAAGCTTTGTATACATTTTAAAGTTGTCAAATGTCTAAAAATAAATAGCTGCCGATTTTAAAAATATTCGAGCAAAATATAAATGCATAGCGTTTATCTGTTCAAAGAAAGTTCAAACTTGCTGATTCATATTTGATGTTAAAATAAAAATTAAAAAAAAATATTACCCAGAGGAGTCAAACTATACCTGTGCTTACAAGGCAAATGAAGAAAATTGAATGGTAGTTGTGGCATTGAATAATGATTTATGACAATTTGATTAGTCAGACTGTTTTTTTTTTTTTTTTTTCGAGAAACCGTGTTCAAATTCCGTGTTTTTCCTTCACGGGATCTCTTATACCCTGTTTCGCTGCGTCAAAAGCATTTACCTTATTACATAATTTTCATCGCTAGTAAATTTTGTTTCTGTTGTAAATCTACATAATCGTATATGTATATGCGCGCAGCGCAAAGTGACTTATCCTCAGCTCTTCTATAGGATGATTATAATTTTTATGAAGATTTCCTGTTACATAATTGATTTTTAAGTCGTTTTAACAAAAATAACGAATGACTATCTCAGCAGGTCTAATTTTGTATGCTCCATAAATCATACATTGTCACTCTGGGAAATAGAAAAATTCCAAATTTTACCTCTCTCCATAAGAGTCTAAAATGCCCAGTTTTCACCTTAGAGATATAATAATGTTTTTCATGGATTTTTAGGAATCTTAAAGTGATACTTTTTATGCATTAAAATACAACGGGAATAATTCGTGCAAATCTTGTTATCAACTCCTTCGCTGTTGTACGGCCAAGACTGCAGAGTCGGATTTGAGGATTCCTAAATTTCAAAAGTCGAGTATGTCATTTTCCCTCCATAACTGTGCCAGGGCGTCCCGAGGTGAAGTCACGGTAGTTCACTGTGACCTTTCAAAAAATTGGATTTTTCAACAAATTTTGTCTTATGCTTCTGCAACTTTGGAGACACAGTGACAATATTGCAAGCTTCAGATGCCCAATTTTATAATTCGGCAAAATTTGGATTTCCATTTGACAAATTGAGAAATTCTGCCCTCTCAAAAATGTAAGTTCGGGCTTCCCTTGCTACGAAGTCAAAGTCGGAGGCTTTAAAATTCTTGGAGTCGGAGTCGGAGCTGATTATGAGTCGGTCATTTTGTCAACTAGCGCTGCTTCCGCAACGCTGGTTGTAGTTGTTCTGAGAAGGCCAAGAGCAGTATATTCGGGGCCAAGAGCAGAATATTCTTGGAATCGGGTGTAGATTGCGGGAAACTGCTCCCCTTATCTTGTCTCATAAAAAGTTCAATACGTGCTAAGTACATTTAATTTGATTGTTTAAAATTTATCAAGAAACTATAGTAGCAGGGAAACAGTTAAAATATATGAAAAAAAATGCAAAAGAGACTGCTTTTTAAAGTTTCCTTTCGGTTAAGCCAGAAAACAGCGTGCTTAAATTTCTAAGACATTCATCATAAATTAAAATAACATATATAGATTATTAACTTAAAACTTTATTCAGGCGGGAAAATGCTGTTATTTAGGGACGATTTTGGAAGAGCCACCAAATCTGCAGTTTTATTCGTAAAGTAAATTTAAAATCAACGGTTTTTAATTTATCAACTAAAGTCTTGGAGCACGACTCATCCAGTATCTTCTCTTACATTACTTTCCTTTCAGTCGTGACAGGGAGCAATTACTTATGAAGTCGATCTCATTTCGAGTTACTCTTCTTTTAATATTAAACAACTCGTCCTTGCATTATGCTCTCTGCTTCCATGCTTATGTGATTCCACATTCCCAGTCATCGATAGCAGATCACGCAAAGCTCCTATCATGCGTTCCCTGACATTGTGGGAGTGATAAAATACTGTCCGCTACTTTTTCTTTAGTACGCATTTCTGAAAGCGTGTCCGCTGCACCTGTTCGCTCGGGCTCGCGTGCTCGGAGTTGATTCCGGCCATTTGTTTACAAACGCTCACGAACCACGTGCTGCTCAACTTGTTTTGCCGGTAGAAGCAAGTGACCTCCTTTTTTTTTTATTCTTCCAACAAACTCAAAGTTGGAGTAAGTTTCTATCGTTGCCGGTAGATGTCACTAGCTGTAAGCTTTTGAAAGCAGAGCGAATATGATCTTTCACAAAAGTAAGTTCATCAGCGGTTCGTGCGTTGAGAGTAGGGGTGGGGAAGCTCCAGATCATGTCTCTGTAAAATAGCTTTGCTCAGCCGCCAGAGGCCCAGATTTACCAATAAGGGATGAAAAATAAAATCGCTTTTGCGCAATAAAATTTGTCCAAACATTTTTATCAAGAGTTAGATTAAAAATTTAATTGTGTTGGCTAGCTCTGTTTTAACAAGGTAATGAATTCTTTGGGCGAGAAATTAAAAGCACCTATTGGTGGAAAATTTACTTTTCCTCATGGAGTTATTTAATTATCAGGAGAAACATCCACTGGCCTGATCTTTGGGGGGGGGGGGGGAGGGAAAACCACAGCCATTGTCCGGGGTAGCAACTTCTGATTGATGGCAATTCACCATATTTCAGTAGTTTTAAACTTGAAGCGAATAACTAATCAATAAAAGTTGAAGGAAGATGGGAAAAGGCGGTAGTTTCAAGTTTTTGCCCCAGTTCAGAAAAAATATAGATTCGCTACTAGTGTCATCTAGGATAGAATTAGCTCAGATATCATTCCATGTTAGTATTCAATTCACTTCTTTCACTATAGAGCTCACTATGACTGCGAATGGAAACATTATTAAAAATATGTAATTTTTGCTAAGAAGCGGACGTATTGTCTAAGATACGTCTCTTACTGAGCAAAAACCAATATTTATTGAAATCTACGAAATTTAATTTCTTCATATATAGGAGTATCATCAGTGTTCTTCAAAGTTCCTAGAACGAAACAATGATCTAACACATTTGGAGCATTTGTAGGGTGTTTTGTGCATCAATTGATCCATTTGTATTCGTGGAATATCCCATTTTTAAATCTTCAGTTTCTCAAAAAAAATTTTGAGAAGCCTTATAACGTCGAAGTTACTCTAAAATTGACTTCAATTTTGAACGAAATTTGGTTGGAAAGAACAAGCCTCTTTTTGCTTAATATGTCACCTAACTTGCAATTTTTGACGTCAGTATTGAAGTGTCTTCCTGTGAGGGTCATACCTCCCGTTTTGAAAATTTCTCCGAGGAAGAACTTAAAACCTCTCTTGAACCCCTTCCTATGACTAAACCTGCGTTTGAAATGTCAAAAAAATTCAGGGGAGGTTTTTGATCCTTCGCCTCCGTTTTTCTGCTGAAGTCATTAAAAAATTTAAGCAGGCATTTTTTGAACTTGTAACTTTAAGTATGCATGTTTACTTCGAAGGAATAAATTGCCTGTAAATATTTTTTCACTGTTAAACCTATCTCAAGTTTTTAAAATTTTATTCCTTTCTCGGAAAAGTTGTAGATATGCCACTGCTCAAAATTAAATGCAATTCTTCTGTAAAGTGCCTTGCCAAAATTTTCTAATTGGGCCCTGCAATTCTAAAATCGTCCCTAGCCCATATGTATCGGCAACCCCCCCCCCCTTACCCTCAATGAGTCATCGAAAGTATTCTTTCGAAGTACTATGACTCAAATCGTGTTGTAACTGAGAAAACTCTAGAAATTATGAGGAAAAGAGAAAAGAAAATAAATAAATAAAAATGGGGAGTAACTGGTCGTTTTGATTAAATTTGTAACAAGATAAAACTATTGCATTCTTATGAGTCGTCCAGTTCACGAGACCAAGGGCGTCCACTGGTAGAGGTCAGTCCGTAACTGCTTTTCAGATTATTTTTTCTTTTAAATAATATTTGTTTAAACATCTTGTTTGCTATGTTGAACGACCCCATCCCCATACTAGAATGATCCCCCCTCTTCCCAAAAAAGTAAATAACATAATAAATACTTTCGTTTGACAACACGAAGGAGAAGGGGTAGGGAATTCATTGAGTTGTTTTGAAATTTTGGAGGAAAGGTAGTTTAGAATTTAAGTTAATAACAAAGAAACTTATTTATGCAATATTCTTTTACACATTTGTTATTTCATCTATAGTGATGCTAACGTGTGTATAAAACCTCATTTTTTTCAAATTTGAATATACATGACTTTGAGCTTAATTAGAACTGTTTATTTAACAAGTATCATTTAAAAACATTGAGCATTTTTTTTTCTTGGAAGAAAATTTCCTCTTTGTGATTGTTTCATAACTGTCTATAATTACTACCGAGTTATTTTCTCTCTCTCAATATTTTTCTCAATAAAGTAGCCCTGTGTCCATTTTTTATTGCAGATGTTTTGATTATCTTGTTTTAATAAACAATGAGGCAGACGAAGAACTAATAAACATCCACATGAAAGGCGGTAACACATTGTTGCCTCAAGGGCCTGAAACCATTTTCTAAAGATGTCAAGTTCAAGTTCCTTGGTAGCTTGAAGAAAGCTTTTATGAATCCGAAACTTTCCTCCACCCAAACTGCTGATTAACTTTTCTTTTTCATTTTTTTTGAATGATAAGGTCCGTCTTTTGTTTCTTTTTATCAAAGTGCCTGCATTTTAACCTAAATTTTGCAATTTAATTCAATTCAAAGAAGGTTAGTGTGACGATTTGTCAATGGCTATATTATTAAAATCACAATTATTCTACATAAGGACTACCACAGTTTTTGAGTACGGCGCTATAATTGGTTGAGAAAATGATAATTTGTTTATAAATGTTTCTCCCGTCATCAGTTTTTGTAAGTTCTATTGTTAGCTCACATCATTATGAAATGCACAGAGATAAAATAGAGTTACTGACCTCTACGATTCAACCTTTTTAACTGTTTTGATTTCACACTTGTTATTAATACGTTGAATAGTTTTGGTTTCAAAAATATTGCTGGTATAGTTATTACTTAAAAAAATATTTCATTTTTAATTTTAAAAAAAGACAAAAAAGAAAAAAAAACTCACTGTTGCGTATGTATGCAGAAATTCTGCAATTATTATATCGCAGTTTTTGAATGCAGATTTTGTAATGGAGTGAACTAAACATATCATAAATAGAAACTGAAGAATTGTTTCGTAGTCTTACTGTTTGTTATATCTTCTGGTCACCAACTCTTAAAACATATTCAATGTTTTTTTCTTACCGTAATGCGTTAATAAAATAGTGATAAAATATGTGTGTGTCGTTTAATCTACAAGAATAAATTTATATAAATTTCAGCGTTCACCCACTTGGTATATGGAAAAACTCAAGTTAGAGGCTATGGTCCGGTATTATGAGCGTAAGGTGAGTAAATTTATTGAAATAAAGACATTAAGTATATTAATTGAATAATTTAATAAAAATTAGTTCAGGTCTACTTTTTGTTAAAAATTTAAAATCACGAAAAAGCTATTTAACCCCTTCCAGGCTCATTTTATTTCGGGATTACGGATCAAAAAATGTCAATTTTTTTAATGCTTATTTTCATACATACATATCTTTTTGAACATAATAGCATCATTCGCATGCAACATTTCCTAAAAATAAATGTAAAAATATTTATTTAAATAAATGAGTAATAAATGAGTATTTACCTGTAAAGTTGACTTTCTGTATGGCAGAAATCATTATACTTTGGAGTTGGCGCCTACTCTTATCTTAAATCTACAGCTCAAAAGACTGTATAGTTATGTAATCTAGTAGCAACACTAGTAAATAAAAGCATCCAAAACCATAAAAGGGACACGTGAAATAATTCGGGAAAGACTGGTTGTGCAGTGTTAATTTTCACAGTGCCCGAGCTACACTCGGGATGAGCCAGAATGGAACATTTCGCTTGCCCGAGTCCAGCTCGGGAAAAGCCGGGAAGAGGTTAAATATGCTATATCTTTTTTTGCAAGAGAAATTCAGTTGGTCATCAATTTTAACGTGAACAATATAGACCTGGAAACAAGTTTTAAAAGCAGTATTTACGAAACAAATAAATTTATTGCCTTTATTTATATATTTCCTTGTAGCAATATACAGTAGGGGAAGCTAGGGAGGTTTTACCGTAGGGGAGATTTGATCCACCCTCTTTTTTTCATATTGAAACATTAATTTAACTGATGAGCAAGCATCGTATAGTAGCATAGTATCTAGTGGGAAAAAATGTGTTTCCACTTTTTTTCAGACATTTTGAGGAAGAATCAAGGAGTAATCGCATGTGATGTTTTTTTAGGCAAAAAATGTATTTTTTCGTGTTGCAAGCTCTACTTTCCTATACCATTCGTCTTTAACATAAACGAAACTAAATTGAATTATTTAAACACTCAGATTAATATACTAAAAGACAACATACTTATTTTTTACTGTCACTTTTTACATTAATGTGTTTTTTACTATTGTCGCTAAAATGATGCACTTTAATTCTGGAATGTTTGACCTGGGCCAAATCTCCAGATTTAGTTTTATTTGTCTATGTTTTGTTTGAACTTGAAAGCATTTTGGTCCAGTCATATTAGACATTAAAATCGTAAATCAAGATGTAGTTCTAAATTTTTAATATGTTGTTTGGGTCACTTAGGGTAGTGTAAATCTAAATTTGTTGTTTTCTAAAATCTCGCGAAAAACTGCGAAATTTTCCGACGTTTTAAATTTTTCCTTTATAACTCCTAAAGTGTAAAACTTTTGGCATGTGAATACTCATTTAAAAAAACACTAAATTTGCACCAAGATAAGCTCCAATGGCGTTCTGTTCTACTAATAGTTTAGGAGATATCGTGCTTCAAAAATTGGTCATTTTTTGCAAAAAATGAAAAAATTAGGCTTTAATCATATTGTTGACCAAATATCGACATGAATTCCTATTCTACAAAACAAAAAACTGACATGTAATTACAGTACATTTAATCAACTTTCATTTAAGCCCAAACAGAATATCGTAGGTTCAATATTTCATTCATTATCATGAAAAAACAAATATTCGAAAGTCTTAATTTTTCTGCGAAATGAAGAAAATAGTTTTCTTATAAGAATAGGAGTATACAGGACAATAACAACATGCGTAGAATGGTATAAAAAAGTAACACTGTGTTCAAATATTATTTCAATAACTTTAAAGAAACCTTAGCGGGTCAATTTCGCGTGTTTAATTTGCCATTTTTATGTCGGTTCTTGTTCGCTGTTTTCTTATCATGACTTTTTTGTGATTATCTATGAATATATGTAAAGTTGAATAATTCTATTTTGTATCTTTAATGAAAGCAGGAAAAACTTTTTTCAGCAACTTTTGACAATGTTATTTCTGTACCTCAGAGCCAGACTAACGAGTCCAAAAATGGCGATTTTCACTTCATTACTGCATTGTATGTAGAGTCTTATTCGCATCGACCTACGAGAACGTTATTCTACAAAAGAAATTCCTTCACAATTATTTAGCAGCCTTAAAAGAGCGTGAGTCCAATACTTTGTATGCATCAAACGCTTTTGCGTTCCCCTGAAAAGTAACTATGATGGACTAAAGTTAGTCTAGCTCTGAGGTACAGAGATGTCTCTTCATTTTATCTTTATTTTACTACTGAATTTTTAATTCAGTGTCTAGTAGTGGAATACTACAAGTTTTGCTTCTTCCATTAAATGTTTTATTCCCTGAACGGCCTGTATTTTATTTATTTACTTTAGACAAAAGACTTAAAATACGAATTAGAAGATTACAAAGAAAAGCGTGATCTGATGGAATTTTGTTACTTAGAATTGGGAACTCAATACAAGGTATATTTTTTATGATCTATAACTTAAAGTACTTATATTGATCTTTATGAATTGAATAATACATCATTAAAAAACTATCATTAACAATTGAAACGGTGAAATTTTTTATTTACTTACGGTAAATTTATATATACTGGGACAAAAATTGTGTTTCATTTTGACTTTAGAGAACCATTTATTAATTTTTATTAATTACTGTAGACATATACATGTTCATATAAATATTATGCACAAGTTTTTACGTGCGTAAGTAATATGTACTGGGAATAGGCTTTTCCAATCAACTCCCTTGTTTTGAGCAAGAAAGTCATAGAGTAAATTCATTGCCGAATGGTTCAGGCAATGTTAATTGTTTTTACCATGCTAGGGATCGAGTGAAGTTGAAAAGATGAAAGGCTGCAGTTCCAGCCGCTACGTTACATGGTAAGTACTGAGTACAATTTTGTATTGACAGTGGCTAATCTCGACTGGCAGACTGAGTGACTGTCAATTATTGCGGATAGTTTAAGTTATATACCCTAGTATTGCCGATCGCTCGTCTATTGGCTGTCATTTAATGTATTATTGATATTACTTTCACTCAAAGCGCCACGATTTGCTGATTTCAATATAAGATGAAATGTACAATTCCATTAACAATTTTATTTCCTTGTTAGAGCATCTTTTTAAATAAATATTGTCCATCCGTGTAAATAATGGTATATTTCTCTCTGGTCGCTTTAGACAAGGATTAAATTGCAATATTATGCTTAATATTAAGACATTTGTGTGAAGTTTTCGATGGGATGTTTTATTCGATCGGTTATGTAGACGACAACGTAAGAGCCCCAAGTTTATTAAAAATGTTTTGTGAAAAATACATGAACATCAAAAGCTGTCTCTTTCCCTTTTTTAGTAAAAGTCTTAAAATCTTCCTTTCTCACCCTCGTTTGTTTTACGTCGTTGTCATACGGCTTAGGCAGAATTTAAGGAACACAAGTGCTTTTCTGTAGACAATTTTGCTTCCCTCGCGGTCACAATATTTTGATTAGAAATAGTTGATTATATTTAGCTACTTGAAATTGAAAATGGTTCTAAAAGTTTACCAGAAAATATTTTTCTGCTACTCCTTAAAGAAAAACGGATTGAAAGACAAGTATGGAGAGACTACACGATCGGTCGAATTTTTTTAATCACACGCAATGATGGTTTAAATAACTCACTGCGAAATATTACCAACCACATTAATGATGTAAGTGGGGGAACATTGTCAAGATTTTTCGGGCAGAAAGGAACGTTGCCGCATTAAAACGAAATTAAAAAAAAAATCCTTAAAAAAAGAAGCGAAACATAAGAAAGTTAATTGATGATAACCACTGACTTTCGCAGCGATTATTATTCGATTAATACTTTTGCAAATTGAATGATGAACTGTATAAATTAATATTGCAGTTTGAGTAAAGCGTACTGTAATACATATAACGTACACTGTAACAAATGAATGTTGTTTTCACAGTATAATACAGATAATTTTATAGTAATAAACTGTAAAATTACTAATTTTACAGTAATAAACTGCAAAACTGCTAGTTTTACAATTTATTACAGTGCATTTTACAGTTTCAAACTGGAACCTCTGCTGCCAATAGTATACTGTTGTTTTTACAGGATAATACAGCTAAATTTTACGACAATAAACTGTTGAATATACTAACTTTAGAGTAAGAAACTAAAATTGCTAGTTTACAGTTTATTACTGTGCATTTTATAGTTTTAAATTGGAACTTCGGCTGTCAGTATTATACTGTAAAAAGAACAGTTCATTTTTTGCAGTGTAGTGAAGTAATATATTTATAGCCTGGGCTTGATTATCGTGAACCTGGACACCAAAATTTTAGGGCACCAAAATAGGGAACATTTCTTTCTTTATTCCCTATTTTTAAAACTTAAAATTTTAAAAATATGCAGATTTCCTTGTGAAATTGGGCTCCAAATTGCAATAGGACCGGGGAATCCCTATGGCTTGATCGGGCCCTGTTTGAAGTATAATGCGTCATGTTATGCTACTATTAAAGGCATATTTATAATATCAAAAAACCGATTTATCCTTATAGCCTTAAAGTGCACCTTAAAGTAGTCTTTAAACACATATATTTCGCGATGGTAATAAAAAGTATGTGAATTAGAGCAGTGATTAACCGAAGTGATCAAAACCGGACCACCTTTGGTAAATCGAAAATTCCGGATAAAAGGGGATACTTGAAAATGGCTATGTCCAGAGGCTACAGAGGCTTTAAACTGCGGACTAAACATGCAAATATTTAAGAAATGACTAGAGTGAAAATTGGCTAGGAAATGAAGAGGAGGTTTTTAGTTATGTGTTATCATCATAAAAAACAGAGTATGCATTGGTTTAATTAATTGCTACTCAAATCACACAAAAAATCAATTTTAATTTCATAAGACATAAAACAATTCATTAAACTTTGCATCGCGTTATTAATATTGAAATTAACTTATTGTTGTTATTTTTTACTTTAAATAAAAAAGAATAATTAAGACGCCCCTGCCAATGACTATATTTACGTTTAAAAACAAGAATAATTTCTCTATTCCAAAAATTTTTCAGTATGTGTCGGGAAAACAAAATACAAATGTGCACGAATAATTTGGTGCATGCAGTAGGAATAACTGCAATTGTAGTCTATGAAGTGACATTGTTTACCTACGAAGAAAATAACACAGTAATAATAAATAAATAAAAATCCAAGGAAACCATGGTGGGTTTAAAGAGCTTCGGATAGTCGCGGTTCTAGTGCATGGTTATCAAATGCACTTATGCATTTCTCCTGGTCTTCCGTGTTTAAGTACCCCACCCTGTGTATCATCTGGCATGACGCCCCTGCCAATGACTATATTTACGTCGTCAAGCTCAAAAATAGTTTCAGACCGAAGTATGTCTTTTCCTCCACTGTCGAGACCACCTCTTGACACGGAACCGGAGGGCTGGCTGCCGTCTTGTTGCTGTTCCGCTTTGCGACCTTTCTTTCACATCTGCCAGACCAGTAAGTGGAAGTTTCATATGACAAGATCAATTGTTTTAGCCATTAACTATCTCACGCCGTTTTATGGGTCACTGCTATTATATGTGTCTTTTTTCTTTCTTATTTTTAATAATGCAACGTTCATTTTTCAATATTTGAAATTAAGTAGCAGTGCATAAAATTGCAAGTTCGAGTTGATGTATGTTGTTTTGGTACTCGATTTCTCTTACTGGTATTCTCAAATTGTTCCTGCCAGTTTTAGATCATTCATTACATTTAATGATGCAAGCAGTCAACTCTTTTTTTTTTTTTTTTTGTGAGTCTTGCAGTTTTGAGAACTCGTGTTTGTTTACAATCATTGCCACGATGTACAAAGTGACTTACAAACAATTTCCGTGAAAATTAATTAAGCTGCATTGCATTAAAAATATTAAAATTTACTACACTCAAATGTATAATTTTGGTGAGATGAGTTATTTAGATATTTTAACTGTATGATGAACTTAGAAAAAGAAAACTTGTCAACAGATAATAAAGACAACACTTGTTTATATAAATATTACGTTGATATATAAGTTAACTTAACTTACTAACGATTTGTACAAAAAATAATTTATAAAATTTTAATTACTTTTATCCATATTATTGGTTTGTGGAACAGAATAATTAGACATTTTTAAGCAGTGAATTTGAAATTCACAACTTCTTCACACACATTGTTCGACTTTTGGCCAAAAGTTTTTGCAACTCCAATTAAAATTAATACATTTAGATTCTTTACTATTGAATTTGCTTCAGATATCCTCACAATACGTGAAAATTAACTTTATACCTTTTTAAGAATGGTGTTATTTTTGAAAATTTATTCGTCTTTTCTGTACATATTAACTTGTTTAGACATTAATTATTTTTCTTGAAATAGTCTTGATGATGTTAATGCACCTTTAAGTATTTTTTGTTTGATTCCATAGTTTTTAAGGGAGTGATTTTTAATTTTTTATTTCTAAAGTTTGCGATATAAATTCTTCACAGATCACAAGCAATTGATAACGTAAAATAAATTGTTTTTAAATGTTTGTTCGCTCTTTTAATGAATGATAGTCATTATATTTAATGCTATAATAAATATAAGTTTGAACGAGTGTTTTTTCTAAACTATATGAGTGTGTGTGTTTCACGTTGTTGCAATTTTCAGCCATTTCTACAGAATCGCACCATACTGGTGTTATTCTGAATATGTTGCTCTATATTCGGTTTGTTTATTAAAGTTGCTGGAAACGATTGCGGTTTTCTCACAAATAATAAAAGTAGCATTTGCTACAATTTGTATTAGTTTAGTACACATTTAATTCGTCGTGATAAGTTTAACAAGCTTCATTATTTAAGTTCTTGAGAAGTCATAATTTAAACATAAAAAATCAAAAATACAATTTATTCGTGTTTTTCTTTCACTCTCAAGTCATAGGGCAGCATTTAAAATTTTTTTTCAATGTAGGTAAAACGTCCTTCAAGCTATAAAAAGCTGATAAAAGATGGTTTCGAAAAGAAATATTTTTCGAAATTAGAATTTAAATCCTTTTGTATGGAACACATTTTCGAAATACGTTTTTGTGCCTCCTTACATCCGTCAGAAATGAATCAAGCTTGCTTATTTCATAAAGAACATATTGAAAGTTCTTTGTTCACTTTCTTGATAGTTTTTTTATCATTTTTAAGATTGCTATTGCGGAATTATCTATTTTTATTTTGTTCACGACATTAATCAGTCGTAGTACTACAATTAGAATCAATGATTATGCTGTAAGAGAAATAATTATAATGACAGCTTAGGTCAGCGTTTCTCAACCTTTGAAGAGCGGCGGACAGACAAATGCTTTTGAAACAATCTCGTGGACCGGTACAATCGTAAATTAATTAATTAATTAATCTATTTATTTTATTTATTCATTTTTATGTTTTTTATTTTTTTTATCTCATTTATTTATTTATTTATTTCAAAAAAAAAAACACTATTTGCGAACTGAAAAATTTGTAAAATATATATTTTTGAGCTGGTGAGGAGATTTTTTTTAACAAACAAATGAATGTTAGGAAAAAAATGAAATGAATTGTTATGAAATAAAAATAAAAACATTACTTGTTATTAAAGAACAGTCACAAAAAAATAAATAAATAGAAAGATAAGTTATGGAATGGAAGATAAGTTATGGAAGTATAAGTAATGGAATTACTAGAGCTGGACCGAAGCAGGAGGTGTAATTTGACTGCTTCGGCCCATAATAATTTATGTTGTAAATTGTCATTTTACAATTATAATTGCATAAAATATTGCTCTTCAAGCTATACACAATGATAAAATATAGTAAAATACAGAATAAAATTATATTTAATTACAATGATTGGGTGTGTTGAACTCATGAAACTAGAAACTATTCCATAATTAACAGTATATTATATTATATTTAACTTGAAAACTTATGTATTAACTTATTTGTTCTTATGAAACAAATAAGTTAAAGTGAATCAGGTTTAGTTAATAATTATATGAACACTTCAGTTGCTTTAAAATGAAGCTAGTAAAATATGGCGTTCCTTAAACATTTCTGGTGTTGCAACTTAACAAAAAAAGTCAATTTTATCATCTAAAATCCCAGAATTTTTTTAAGTCGTTTTTAATTTACTAGAGTTATAGTTGTATAAATTTCATTTTTTATTAAATTAGCTGATATGGTAAAATTTTTTAACCCATTTCATAGATATTGATCATGATTATTAATAATAGTTCAGGATTATAAAATATCCCAATAATTAACAAAAAGTAAATTGAAGCTGCATTTTTATGTTTTGTTATCAAGCAAAATACGAGGAGATTGCCCATACCTTACACAATGCACACCCATTTTTGATGAAAGATATTAAGTTTCGATTTCATTTGTTAGTTAAAAGAAAAAGCTTACTTTTCATTTAATTATTCTTGATGTAAACAGTTCCAAAATTAAAGGTATTAAAATATTTTATATAAAATATAAATACTGAATGATTAGTAAGGAAAATGAGTGTACATGACGCTAAAAAATTCAACTTAAATTCAAAATTTTTAAATGAAGAATATTTAGATATCTATTACAATATTAAGATGCAATATCCAAAACAGCTAATTTCTAGTTTATTCTCTGATTTAATATTTGATCATATTAGTTAGTTTTATTAAAAACATCGACTTAGCTGTGGAACATGCTTTTCATCTTTCAAATAATGCTGCTTTTTACTTATTTGCAATAAAGAAATTAGAAATGTCTGCTTTTCTCCACTACCAGTGCAAAAAAAAAAAAAAAAAAAACTGTAATTAGTAAAAGTAATTTAAAAATGAGATAGTAAGCTTAAACTGATGTGTAACACTATGAATATTAAAACATATGGAGTAGTATCATATTCTATGCATTTATTATGCTTTCAATGCTAAAATTTCAAAAACTGCGTTCATTAGTTTGGTTGAAGCTCCGTTATTCGGAGCTTCGGCCAAACTGCGCTTCGCACCATCTTTAATACCCAAGTAGCATCAACTCATCGGATTTTGCTCGGCCGATCAACAAACTCCTCGTAAACTGATCCTGTAACGCACGATGACATCGTTCCGATCAGTATCCGAGCACGGTTTTCGATGAGCTACTTTTCATCGGAAAACGATATCCTTCCGATCAAGTTTCCCGATGTAATTCCTCGGCACGGGACCGTTCTGCTCGTAAATTGCTCCAAATCTCATCGTATTCTCATCGGATTTTGCAGCTCGAATTCTGCTTGGCCGATGAGACATATTGGATCATCGGCCGATGAGAATTTCATCGGGTTTCGATGAATGGCCGATCATCGGCCGATGAGATGATGCTGCTAGGGTAATTTCTGTTATAATTATACAAAAGTAAATAAATATTTGGGGAAAATCGTAGAAAATAACAAAAATCATCTGCAAAATCTGCAAAAAAAAAAAAAAAAAATGCCGTGTAGTATTTTATTATTATTATTATTATTATTATTATTATTGTTATGTTTTATTTATTTATTTATTCTTTTTTAAATTTATTATTATTTTTATTTATTTATTTGTTTTTAAGTAAGATTTTTTTTTCAAAATGTGGATGAGCAAAAATTTCTGAAGACCAGTTAAATTTTTCTACGTATCTTGCAGGTCCGCCTGGAACTGGTTGAGAATCGCTGGCTTTGATAATAGATAGATTTTTCAGATTTAGGCTGCCGAAATATCTCTGATGTTATGTTTCGATTTTATTTTTAAACATTCTGCGTCAAAAGTATTTTCATGCATGTTCAAATATTTTGCTCAAGATTCTTTCATATCTTAGGTGTTAGTCCTAGGTACTGGAACATAACCTTTTATTCTCAATATCCATTTTATTACTCTAACATGAATAGTTTTCCATTTAAAATAGAAGACTTATTTGCTTTGATTCACAAGAGGAAATACCTGTAAGACATCATTTGAGTTAATCACTGCATATTTTAAGTCTTCGTGGGAAAAAAACATTACTGGAAGAAAGCACAAGCTGTTTCATTTTTGATGTGGGTGATTCCATACCAACTCACCGAATGGGGGTCGCACGACAGACTCGGATTTTCTTTTAATTTGGCACACATGTTGATCATATAGAAGGCATGGAAAAGTCAAAATTGCTAGGTTCCTGCTCCACTTATTTTCTGAGATACATGCCCTCAAAGATGGTCCGCTACGTCAACATACTAAAAAAGTGATGTTATTTAATCATTTTTTATAAAAAATCGTACTCATGCAAAATAAAAGTGCTAGATATCTATGGAAACTAGTTACTCCAGGCATTCAGAAAAAAATACTAGAATGTTCATAATGAAAATTGCTAAGGTACAGGGCTCATTGAAGTTGTAATCACAAAAACTCGATTTTGCCGATTTTGCTAAAATTGAGGAATTTATTCCAAAAAAAGGAAGACATAACCAAAGGTTTACTCACTTTCTGGTAGTGTACAGATGTTTACTATAAATGGTTACTTAATGCATAACTTGGATTTCTCAGTCCTTCTTGGAAATATTTTAGCTTAAAGATAAGCCATAAGGCAAAAACATGCGTTTTTGGCCATCTTGGCAGCCATTTTTCTCATAAAGGGGGAGCAGCAGAAACTTTAATTTTTTTTTTAACAAGCCATTGATATGTTAGCTATTCACAGAAAAAGTGTTTACTTTTGGTTATTTCTTCCCTTAAGAGATATCCTGCTGACAGTATATGCATATTTTTCGCGACGACCATATGCTTTTGTTCCCCCTCTCATGGACTTAAAATTAATTAAACCAAAAAATAATGATATATTTAATAATAGCTGTATTATCTACCCAATATGTCATGAAATTTAATTTATTAAATCATTGAACAATAAATTATATAATTGATGAAAACAAGAAATAGTATTTCTCTGATGCCTGAGCATTATTCATTCATAATTATAAAGCACTAAATACTTTCTTGAGAAATTAATTAACATAAAGGAGCTCTAAATATTTATATTATAAGCAATACCCAATCTTGTGATTGGGATATTCCTGTTTTTAATTGCAGAATTTGTTGAATATCACATGAATATCAGGAAAAGAAATGAGGTCTTTTCATTTGATGTAGGATATTTTATGACAAATTTCATTTGATGAGCTACTAACTGAGCATGGTGATAAAGAGCTATTAATTTCAGCATCGAATTCCATTTTACCTTATTAACAGTTAAATATTTACAAAATAATTAAATAAATAATTTTATATAAAGCCATGCTTGAAGAATCAAAATTAGTGCAACTAATTTATTCCAATACTGATCTTTACAAAACTGACATGTGTTGAGCACTGATAAGAACTGACAAGAATAAGTTTACTCACTAAAATACTAGTTCACAGATACTATTAAGAATACATTCTATTTTCTACAAAATAATACTGCAACAAAGAACGAGGGTATAGAAGGGTAAGTACTAAAGAATTTCTTGAAAAATCAATTAAAATAAAGGAGCTTCGAATATTTATCTCATAAGCAATACCCAATCTTGTGATTGGGATGTTCCTGATTGATGGCTATAAACAGGAGGATACCCTTGTTCTTTGTTGCAGTATTATTTTGTAGAAAATAGAATGTATGCTTTATAGTATCTGTGAACTAGTATTTTAGTGAGTAAACTTATTCTTGTCAGTTCTTATCAGTACTCAACACATGTCAATTTTGTAAAGATCAGTATGGGAATAAATTAGTTGCACTAATTTTAATTCTTCAAGCATGGCTTTATATTAAATTATTTATTTAACTATTTTGTAAATATTTAACTGTTAATAAGGTACAATGGAATTCGATGCTGAAATTAATATCTCTTTATCACCATGCTCAGTTAGTAGCCCATCAAATGAAATTTGTCATAAAATATCCTACATCAAACTAAAAGATCTCATTTATTTTCCTGATATTCATGTGATATTCAAGAAATTCTGCAATTAAAAACAGGAGTATCCCAAACACAAGATTGGGTATTTCTTATAATATAAATATTTAGAGCTCCTTTATGTTAATTAATTTCTCAAGAAAGTTTTTAGTGCTTTATAATTATGAATGCATAATGCTCAGGCATCAGAGAAATACTATTTCTTGTTTTCATCAATTATCTAATTTATTGTTCAATGATTTAATAAATTAAATTTCATGACATATTGGGTAGATAATACAGCTATTATTAAATATATCATTATTTTTTGGTTTAATTAATTTTAAGTCCATGAGAGGGGGAACAAAAGCATATGGTCGTCGCGAAAAACATGCATATATTGTCAGCAGGATATCTCTTAATGGAAGAAATAACCAAAAGTAAACTCTTTTCCTGTGAATAGCTAACATATCAGTGGTTTGTTTAAAAAAAAATTAAAGTTTCTACTGCTCCCCCTTTATGAGAAAAATGGCTGCCAAGATGGCCAAAAACGCATGTTTTTGCCTTATGGCTTATCTTTAAGCTAAAATATTTCCAAGAAGGAGTGAGAAACCCAAAAAATTTATCGCGTAGCAATTTACAGGGAGGACCTGTACACTACCAGAAAGTGAGAAAACCTTTGGTTTTGTTTGCCTTTTTTTGTAATAAATGCCTCAATTTTAGCAAAATCTGCAAAATCAAGTTTTTGTGGTGACAACTTCAAAGAGCCCTGTACCTTGGCAATTTTCATTATGAACGTTCTAGTATTTTTTTTCGGAATGCCTGGAGTAACTAGTTTCCATAGATATCTAACAATTTTATTTTGCATGAGTACGATTTTTTATAAAAATGATTAAATAACATTACTTTTTTAGTATTTTGACGTGGCGGACAAACTTTGAGCGCATGTATCTCAGAAAATACGTGGAGCAGGAACCTAACAATTTTGACTTTTCCATGCCTTCTATATGATCAACATGTGTGCCAAATTAGAAGAAAATCCGAGTTGTTGTGCGACCAACTTTTCTTTTTTCTGGTGAGTTGGTATGGAATCACTCATGTACTTGTATGTTAAAATCCAATATATAACCTTTTTTTTATTGAGAGACCAATTTTTAACAAATTACGTGCTTTAAGAGCGTTAATTAAAATCAACTTTAAGCCATTGATTAAGTGTTTAATGAAATTGCGGTGCAGTAATTTCAATTCTAGTGTACTGTAAAATTCATACCTTAAAGTGTTTTTTTTTAACATCCTACAACTGAGCAAAATATAATCAATTAAATTTTAATAGGAGTGGTTATCGAAAAAAAAAGTCGTGCTAGAGTTTGAAGAAAAGTTTGCAACTTTTTTTATGTAAATTAGCATAATGAAAACTTCCGAACCATCTCTTAAATTCTTTTTTATGAAATTTAAAACAGAAAGAACTCATACTTTAAACGCAGCATACAAGAAAGAATATTTAATTCACCAGATAGTATTTATGTCTCTGAGAATTTTTTAAAAATCTATTCCGTCTAGGAAAAAAAGGGGGGAGGGCATATATAAACACAAGCACATCTGAACATGGTATATTTTACTAAAGTAACTGAAGTAAAAAGTCTTGACAAAAATTTCGTGACACAAAAAAATGCCTATTCAATCATGGGGACATTTTTGCATAGAGAATTTTTTTTTTCAAAATAAAGAAATGAAAAAAAAAAGTTCACATGTTCCCTTTCCGTCTGCATTATTATATATTTTTTATCCTTATAGCATTGGGAATGTCTGAGACAAAAAAGGATATTGTTAGTTGCATATGATCCACTTGGCAGCATTGTTATCGCTCAATCTAATTTTTCAGCGGCATGAGTTCTTCACAGTGTCAAGACTCTAAGTTGAAGAATCACTTGCTCCCAACGAAGGACCTTGGAATGAATGATGAGCTAACTAATTAATGACTCTTATAACTCAAAGTTGAATTCATTCTTTATTTAAAAAAAAAGGGGTTAAAAGTGAAGTAGAAAGGAGTTTTTGAAAATGAGGACGGCATTTTTGTATCCCCCCTCCCTTTCTCCTTTATTCTCCTTTGTTGCTTTTGATGAATTTCTTAACAGGTGGGCTTAAGCAGGTCCTAATTATAAACGCGTGTCACGGAGTTTGCGAATACCATGCTTAAGAGTTTTTTGACATTTTCGACTAGGATGCATAAACATTATGTCAAATGTTGAGACAATTTTTCATGAAAAGCTGTGAGGTAGCATTTTATGAAATTACGCTTTACTTTACACATGCTTTTTTTTTTGCTAGAACTTTAGTATTTTAAAATTAATTTTTAATTTATTATATACTGCGGTTTTCAAAATTAAAAGTTTTTTTTTTCCATCAGGTATACTTGATATAATGTAATATTCAGCTCATTTAAATTAATATTCTTTATTTATACAGCAATTTCAGCTGATTTATAAAACCAGATTTGTTAATATAGCCCGATATTTATATTTTTCTTACTTTAAAAATATCGCAATGTCTTCCAAGATTTACAACGTTTTTTGAAGTTAAATTAGTTTTCATTATTTTTTACATTCTGTAATTCACATTTTCTCATCCTTTAATGTATTATCTAATGTTACTTAGCTATTTTCAATGCATCAAACGCTTCTTACAATCACCGTAGTGATAAGTAATGCGATGCTGCATCCCCGAAAATATAAATGTCATTAATGCTATATTATGTTCATGCTGAATTTGGTATTTAATCCTAATTGTGTCGGTGAATGTAACTTGAATAAATATAAAGAATATGGAAAGTACCTTGTCTTAAGATCTACGGTGCGGCTCGTATGCTACATGCGGTGTTTTAAAGAATTTTTTAAAAAGTTTATTGCGTGAATTTTTTTTTAAACATGGGGCTCATACACAGTAAAAAATGAATGTTCTTTTTACAGTATAACACAGCTAATTTTATATCAATAAACTGTAAAAATTACTAATTTTACAGTACTAAACGGTAAAATTGCTAACTTTACAGTACCAAACAGTAAAATTGCTAATTTCAGTTTCAAACTGGAACCTCTGCTTCCAGTATTATACTGTTGTTTTTATGGTATAATACAGCTAATTTTGTGGTAATAAACTGCAAAATTGTGGTAATCAACTGTAAAATTGCTGCTTTACAGTTTATTACTGTGCATTTTACAGTTTTAAACCGTAACCTCTGTTGCCAGTATGAAACTGTAAAAACAGTAGTTTATTTTTTGCAGTGTACATTAATAAGTATTATTTAGCATTGATAATTGCTTGTTATTTCATTCTTTAGAAGGTGACAAATAAACAATAGTAGTAAAAATAAATAGAAAAGGCTTTTCTAAAG
>JAXGGA010008759.1:0-55042 GCA_038373865.1 Uloborus plumipes
TTTATCGGTACAATTCACTGAAAAAATTTTTTTGTACCGTAAATGCTACATTTTACAGTAACATTTACCATAAAACCTTCCAGAATTTTTAACAGTGTATTTGGTCAAAGATACATATCTACAATATTACATACTACTTATTTAGTGGTATCACGCTATTTATTTATTTTTTCTTTGTTTTTTTTTATCAATTTACTATTAGGAAACACAAATTACTAAACAACATTAAAAAAGGCATTAAATGCAAAATAGTTCAACAAATAAAGAAATTATGTAATTAAAAGCAATAAAAGCTCTATTAGAATGTAAAATATAAGGGGCAAACAAACATGGCAACGGTATGAAACGATATTCTTCTTTGCAATAATTTCATAGGAACGTTCTGAGAGGCAAAAAAAGAGGAAGTCGAAACAGATCCTGCTAGGTGAAGGAAAAAGAAGAAACCTCTCGGAAGTCATATCGTACCCCACTGCGAAGCATTTCTTTAGAGTACTAGACACATATGGATTTTGCTGAATATTTCGTGGAGTTATTTTTTTTTTTGTTTAACCACGGACAAAAATTTAACACAACACCAGTAATCTTCGAGAGAATGCGCCAGTCATGAATTCGCCAACGTGCGCTATACAACGATATGTGTAGTCTTGAGCACTCACTGCTAGTTTTTCTCTAAACAATAAATTTGTGCTACTTTTGGCATCGCTCATTCGCTTTCCTAAGCTTGTTGTATGTTGTAGGGATGCACCGATAAGCAAATTGGCCGATTACCGATTACTGATTAATCGGTTGTTGATAATCGGCCGATTAATCGGCAGAGCCAATTAATGGTAAGAATAATTGTTTTAAATACTACGATTTCACAATCACTGTTGTTTCTCTCTTATACAATTCCGAGTTTAGAAATAGTAAGTAATTTACTTCTGAGAAGATTTTTTTTTTCCATTTTCCTAATTTTCACAAAATAATTTCAGTATTTTATTAAATTTCTTAGAACCGATTTACATATTATTGTCAATAATATTACATTAATACATTGTTAATTATATTAATTGGACATAAAAATTTAAAAAAAAGGGGGGGGAGGGTCTGTGGGGAGCACCCCACAATTTAGGGGTCTTTTTAATTTTCAATTTAAATTATCAGTAGCAATTTAGCTCAAGACTTTTATTCTTTGAAAATTAGAGGTTACCTAACTCAGTACTAAGGAGAAAACTATCACACATGAAAAATGTTGCAAGATTGTCTATGGGTATATTTATTCAAAGCAGGAGAATAAATTTATTAAAAACTTAATATCAACTATGAGGATTATTATTACTGTCAATAAAATCAAGCACATAGTTTCTTAGTGAAGGTACACTTTAAAGAATAATATTTAAAAAATATATTTTTTAGCCGATTAATCGACCCAATTTTGCCGATTATTAATAATCGGCAAAGTGGCCGATTATGGCCGGTTAATCGGTACTGCCGATTAATCGGCGCATCCCTAGTATGTTTAAGTAGGATGTCTCCTCTTTTCTGCGTCTCAGATGGAAATGCGCTCCAATGTACCCTAAGTAACTATTTTGTCGTCAGGATTAGCACTGTTCTGATGACACTTATATAAAAAAATTAGAATCATCTTGTATATCAGTTTTTACCTCTGCAGGTTCGTGTAAACTGCAAAAAATAAACTGTTGTTTTTACAGTATAATACTGACAGCAGAGGTTACAGTTTAAAACTGTAAAAGCACAGTAATAAACTGTAAAACTAGCTATTTTAGAGCTTATTACTGTAAAACTAGCTATTTTACAGCTTATTACTGTAAAACTAGCTATTTTATATCTTATTACTGTAAAACTAGCTATTTTATAGCTTATTACTGTAAAACTAGCTATTTTATAGCTTATTACTGTAAAACTAACTATTTTACAGCTTATTAACTGCAAAATTAGCAATACAGTCGAGCCCGTTTTTCTCGAAAATGCTTATCTCTAAAACCTCTGTATGTCGAAATTTTTCAATGTCCCTGCTTTTGCAGCATAAATTTAATGTTTTTTTCTCATGTTCATCTGTAATGATTTTTCCCGAAAACCTCTACATCTCGAATTTTCCCGACTTTCATTTTTGAATTTGATCGCTAGCCACCTTTATCAATGATATAACTTGTAGACAGAAATATTCTCTTGCACAATCATTCAAAGACTATGTTCGTACTTAAAGGTATGCATTAACTTGCTGATGATATAGTCATCACAATCAGTAAAACGTGGACTCATAACATGTCGTACAGTAAAATATTCAGCAATATAAATGCAAAACAATCTATTAAGTATTTGACTTTGTTCCAATTGCTTATTTTTTGAGAATTTTGTCACAACCTCTGTATCTCGAAACCTCCGTATCTCGAATTTCACGGGACAGAAGAAAAATTATAGATTGGTTTGACTGTATTGCTATAAAGTTAGCTGTATTAAACAGTGGAAACAGCCGAGGTTCAAATTTAAAACTGTAAAATGCACAATAATAAACTGTAAAACTAGCAATTTTACAGTTTCTTACTGTATAGTTAGTAATTTGACAGTTTATGACAGTAAAACTTAGCTGAATTATACTGTAAAAACAGCAGTATAATACTGGCAGCAGAGGTTAGTGTTTAAAACTGTAAAATGCACAGTAATAAACTGTAAAACTAGCAATTTTACAGTTTGTTACCGTGAAATTAGCTGTATTATACTGTAAAAACAACATTTCTTTTTACTTCCTTTTGCGTAGTAAAGGAAGTATTGTGATCACGAAAAAAATTTTACTCAAATTTCGGTCTAAATTTTGACTTTGCTCACCCCCGAATGAATGTCGTGTAGTGTTTTCGACCTATCAGCACGTGCATATGTACCTAACAACATACAAACAGCCGAAAAATTCATTTCGACCACCCCCGAATAAATTACGACGAGTTTTCTCGTGACGTCTGTATATACGTATGTGCAGATGTATGTACGTATGTATGTGTGTCGCATAACTCAAAAACTGTATGCCGTAGAAACTTCTGGTTTAGTATGTAGGCTCTGAGGGAGGTCTAGTTGTGCACCTCCCTTTGTGGTTGCATTTGAATAATCCCAAGGGGGTCTTTTAACCCCTTTTTAGGATAAATCAATGTTAATTTCAATGTAGATTAAGTGATATGATTTGGCACTACCGCTTGGCGATATATCGCCAAGCTTTTAGTCCGCGTTTGCCGCCAACTTGGCGAAAAAATTATGTTTTTGAATTTGGATTCAATTTGGCTCTCTTAGCGATATTTTGCGAAAAATTCACTGAATTATGTTAAAATCGGCAATATTTAGAAAATGAAACATTGTAAAACATTATTATGCATTGATTGGTGACAAACTGGAGTGTAAATGTTTGAATTGTTATCTCACTCTAAGGCACTATTTTAACACTTAAGGTCATCTATTATGGAATTTAAACGTAAAAGAAAGTAGTGTGGCGTTCACACCAGAGTTTTTACATTGTGTAGTTTCAAGGGAGCAATAGCTGACCTTGACGGAGTAGGCGAGGGCGAGCGTGACGGCGAGGGGCAGCCCCTCGGGCACGGCGACCACCAGCACCGTGACGCCGATGATGAGGAACTTGACCAGCATCTGAGTGTGCTGGGCCTTCCAGGTATCCTGGTGCACCACGAACGTCGAGATGAGAAACCGGATTATGAGGATGATCACCGTGAACGCCGCGATCGTAGAACCTGTGGAAGAAGATCATGAATGAGCTCAGATACATTGCCGTTATTATACCTTGTGTTGTGTAGAGCTGACGCACAGTGTTTCGATTAGTACAAGCTAGGTGGACAAAATTCATGTTCGGAAATCTTCGGCATTGGGATACTGTCAGCAATAAACCAAGACATAATACACTGAAGTGACAAAAGTCATGGGATAGCAATATGCAAATTTTCAGATGGCAGTAGCATCGCATAGAACAGGTATAAATGCACAGTGCTTTTACAGAGCTTTCATTTCTGTTCAAGTTATTCATGTGAAGAGGTTTTAACGTGATGATGACCGCACGACGTGAATTAACAGACTTTGAACGCGGAATGTTAGTTGGAGCTAGACGCATGGGTCATGCCATTTCGGAAATCGTTAGAGAATTCAACATTCCCAGATCCACTGTGTCAAGAGTGTGCCGAGAGTATGAAATTTCAGGCATAACATCCCACCATGGACAGCGCAGTGGTCGACCGCCTGCACTTAAAGATCGAGACCGGCGACGTCTGCAAAGAGTCGTAAATTCTAACAGACAAGCAACACTGCGTCAAATCACCGTAGAAATCAATGTGGGACGTACAATGGACGTGTCTGCTAGAACTGTGCGGAGAAATTTGGATTTCTTGGGCTATTCCAGCAGAAGACCGACTCGAGTGCCTTTACTGACAGAACGACATCGCTTGCAGCGACTCTCGTGGGCACGTGAGCATATCGGTTGGTCCCTAGATGAATGGAAAACCGTGGCCTGGTCCGATGAGTCACGATTTCAGCTGGTAAGAGCCGATGGTAGGGTTCGAGTGTGGCGCAGACCCCACGAAGCCACGGACCCAAACTGTCAGCAAGGCACTGTTCAAGCTGGTGGTGGCTCCGTAATGGTGTGGGCTGTTTTTTCATGGCATGGACTTGGTCCTCTAGTGCGACTGGACCGAACATTGACTGGAAATGCTTATGTGCAGCTACTTGGAGATCACTTGCAGCCATTCATGGACTTCATGTACCCAAACAACGATGGGATTTTTATGGATGACAATGCGCCATGTCACCGGGCCACAACTGTTCGCAATTGGTTTGAAGAAAATTCTGGACAATTCCAACGAATGATTTGGCCACCTAGATCGCCCGACATGAATCCCATTGAGCATTTATGGGACACCATCGAGAGGTCTGTTCGTGCCCAAAATCCTGCCCCATCAACGCTTTCACAATTATGGACGTCTATCGAGACAGCATGGCTCAATATTCCTGCAGAAGACTTCCAACGACTTGTTGAGTCCATGCCACGTCGAGTTGTTGCACTTCGCCGGGCAAAAGGAGCGCCGACACGATATTAAGAGGTATCCCATGACTTTTGTCACTTCAGTGTATAATTCAACTTCACAGAGATGGCCTATGACTCCTCCTTTTTTCAGGATTGTCCATTTTTAGGAAGGGGTGATACGCAGATGAAAATTGAGGAATGGGATTCACAATTAATGGGGGAATTTGAATGGGTAGAAATTCTACCTATTTTAAGGAATGGACTCGTTTTCTCATTTGATTGACACCGGCCATCTCGTCGTGGTTGAATTATACTTCATTGTTTGTTTGTGTTTGACTCGCTTCCGCCAGATGAGGATTAACACAGGTAGCACAAATAACCTTTAAACGTTTTATAAACGTTTTTAAGCGGTTGTTACAATGTTAATAACCATTTTACAACCTTTAAAAAACGAAGTGTGCTACTTGGGAAGGGTTGAAGCTACGGATGTCTTTGTTTTAGAATAAATCAGTCGAGCTCTAGACATCATTTTAAGCACATAAAATTAAAGCTTTCCGAATTTTTTTATGATTTAAGTGTTCAAGATGGATGTTATTTATACTGGAAATTGCAAGTTTTTTCTAATTAAATTAGTCTATCTGACAATTAAGTAATAGTAAAAAAACATTTGAAGATGAACAAAATGTTTTTTGCTTGTTTCTAAACTTTCACGTGATGGTGAACACTTGTCCCCGTTTGTTCCCCGGCTATATTTTCTGTATATAATAGTTGCAACTTTCCCATTATTAATAAGACGTATTATAGGTAGCACACTCGAGTACAACATTTCATTTTCTAGAGTACTTGCTTTCGGGGTTCGATTTCTTTAAAGAATGATTGACGCACCAAATCGAGAAAAAAAAAAAA
Organism: Uloborus plumipes; assembly: GCA_038373865.1. Lineage (NCBI taxonomy): Eukaryota > Metazoa > Arthropoda > Arachnida > Araneae > Uloboridae > Uloborus > Uloborus plumipes. The sequence continues at coordinate 5,918 of JAXGGA010008759.1, forward strand.
AAAAAACTATTTTCTCTTCTTACTTCTTTCTTCCAAATTTTATTTTGGAAACCTTACTGAGGACTCAGAAAGAAAAATCACAAAAAAGTACGCTAGTTATGCCTCCAAAATCTCTGATAAATGGGTTTCTGCGGGAAAACCAAAACAGCGTTTTTTGACAACTAATGCAAACTGACTGAACGAAGACATAAAATTCGAAGTTAAAGTGCTGTGCCGCAACCTTCCACATCATTTCAAGGTCCCACTAATGACCATGGAAAAATTTGAGCACTAATCCATAAATATGTAAAATTGACTAAAAAAAAATTTGTCCAGCTAGCTAACAGAAATCGTAACACTGTGTGACGGCTCAAAGTAAATTTATTTACCACTCTTCTTACTTTGCCCCGTTTGGTTGTCCTAGTTACGGCGCTATGGACTTTTTTCACTTAGGTTTTACAACAATGATTAAATGCAAATGGTTAAAATTGCTTTGTGCTTAAGCTATTACTCAGTTGAAAAATCAGCTTTAATAAAGCACAAATTTTTCTTAGAAATTCGTGCTTTATTTATGTATGCCTGGATTTGTTAGAAAACGTTTAAAAGTAACTGAGATACGAGGATATAAATAAAAGCGTAAACCTATTTCGATAAGCCTAAAATAAATGCAATGATTCAACAGCAGTACATAAAAAAAGAGTGGAGCTGTTTTCTTTCGTACGGTTTCCTTGGAGACGAAGCAATATTTCTAAACTTGATACGCCTATTTTAAAATAACAGAGTTTAGTTAAATATTTCCGTGCTTTCTGGCAAAGTTGTTGGCCACGTTAGCGGCCACCTTGTATAGTAGTCAGATAAGTCTGACTGGAATAGTTACATTAATATTATAGAGCAACCTCACCATTGCGGAAGTCAAAATTAAACTGCAAACACACATAGTTACAACTTGGTTCAATAAAAATCCATGCATTTGTTCTCTTGTAAAATTTGATGTTATTTATGGTATCCTAAATGTTGGTGCAGAATCCTTGATTTTTTAAAAAAATAAAAATGTTCAAAGTGTGCCCTATACACATGCCCTATATTACATTTTTTTCGTTTGGTACATTATAAAAATGTTTTATTGGTAAATGTTCTCAAATCATAGCAGCCCTTTAGTGACTTCAAAAAAAAAAAAATATTTTGCTTTGTTTTCAAATAAGGAATTTTACGTTAAAAATGTCGCGTGATTTTACTAAATACATTGATAAATAGATATTTGGAAACCAATTTCGAGATTTCTTGAAATTTGCTTGAAAAAAAAAAGAAAAAAAAGAAAAAAAAAACGTAAAATTCTGAAAAACAAATACACTTCAAACAATTTTGGGGCTACAACCTTATTTTAAACAGACCTAAGCACCAGCCAAGATGAAAATATTTGATAAGTTTACCAAAAACCTGGAGGTCATCTTCTGATTCCCATATATTATTTACAAAATGATAGTTTGGACATAGTTCCAAGTATAATAGAAATATTAATTACATTAAATTAGCTCACCTGCATATCCAATTTGAATGGCTAGTTTTGTTAGCTTGGCTTGAAGTACAGATTTTTCTTTATGAGGATTGTTTTCTTCACTTTTTTTGGGCACTTCCCTTTCTGCTTCGTGGGGGGCTGTGTCGTTTGGAATGTTTGCTTCACCTCCACTTGCTGCAAAAATAAAGGAAAGCCAGTCAGTTATTTGCAGAGTTTTTTCTTTTTTTCTCATTCTTTAAAAGGTTTTTGACAGTTTTAACTTGTTTTTCTTTTTTTATTGGATTAAAAAAAAATTTGTTTTTCTAAACCTAAGTTTTTTAGACTTTTTCTTGAGAACGCTTCTTTTCGTGATAAATTATATTTAAGTTGGTGCTTTTGATGCTTTTTAAGTTATATTCCGAAAGGAGTGGCTCAACATTCCATATATAAATAGATGATAACTAAATGCATGTAATACTATGTATTTTCATGACTTTTTTTTTTCAAAACAATTTTGATTCATGTAGTCTTAATCAATAATGACTTCACAACTAAACTATTTGCCGAAAAGCGATAATATACTTTATGAGCATATTGCGTTTAAATCTTCAAACGCATTATAATTTTTTTTTGTCGGATGTCTGTGCATCCATAAGTACACAAATTTTTTTGCATTGCAAAAAGGCGTTCCTTGTAACGCCGAAACACCTGTCTGTAGTATCCCTGCCTATTTGTGGTTAATTAACGTTGGATTTATACTTCACACAAGGTATTAATTATCTTTGCATTACAATTTATTTGAGTATGATTAGTAAATGCCTTAAGTACCACTAGTTTTCAATTACAAGACTGTTATAACGTTTAGGTCTAAGAAATTAGTTAATTTTGTTTCACTTAAATTTCCTTTTAAAGCAATAATTTGCAATTGTGAAGAAGAAATATTTTGGAAAAAGCAATGGTTCTTGACACAGTTTATTTGTGATAACAAGTAAATAATACAAAAAAGTATTTTGATCTGATTTGCGCTAAATTCTCACAAAAAAAATCAAGTACAGTACTACTTGATATAAATTAATTCGGCTGGTTATCGATTTTGGTACATGTACTGAATCAACATCTTTCGCATTGTTTTCGTCAGTTTCTGCATCCGAACGCACTCTGATCTAAACAGAAGCGACAGTCATATAAGAAGACATAACGACTTAATATATTTCTTTTAAAAAACCAAACCTTGATTTTGCCGCAGTTCATAATTTTTTTTCTATGTTTCTGTTCTACCATCTGTTTAACCCATTTATGCTCAAGTTTTTTGTAACATTTTTTTTTCAATTTGTTATCTGCTCAAAACTCTTACTTGGAACGTTTTAAATACATTTTAGGCGTCAAATAGATCACCGCTGCCATATTTATTAAGTTCTTCAATGTCCTGTTTATGGGACACTGGGCATTTATATGAGCAAATGAGCATGATTATACAAAAATGATTATATCATTTTTGAAAACTAACATTACGGAAGACTTCTGTGATCCATTTTAAGCGAATCATTTTAAAATAGTTTAATTTCATGAAAAATAATTTCGCAAAAAACACCATCTTTCTGAGATTACCCATGCTGTATCGTTGTTTGACTCACTTACCTAAAACTAACTGTCAATAAATGAACTCTAATGTCCAGCTAGCGGCTTCATGTTGTTTTCTCAAGAAGAAGGAATATTCTCTTTGTGAGAAACAGCTTTAGTAAAAGAATATAAGTATTACAGGTCTTGTCTGCAGTAACTAACAAGCGTCCCGTTTTTAGGCAACTGGGTATAAATGGGTAAAGCAAGCGCAATAGCTTCATTTGAAGGCTCACCTTTAGGGTTAGCTTTTTGACCACCGTGCTCTTCTTTTGCAGCTCCTAGTAATGTAAAAATAATACCAGCTTGGGAGTTGGGACCCACCGCAGTAACCACCATTTTTCCACTGCCTTCCATAACATGAGTCCCTGCAAAAACAGGAAGATAAAGTTTCTGGCATGTGCTTCAACACCATAAAATTTCACTCTCTAGTAGGGATGCACCGATTAATCGGCCACTTTGCCGATTATTTATAATCAGAAAAATTAGGCCGATTAATCGGCTGAAAAAATATTTTTTAAATGTTATTCTTTGAAGTATACCTTCACTGCGAAACTACGGTAAGTAATTTTAAAAATAGTAATAATAATCCTCACAGTTGATATAAAGTTTTTAATAAATAATCCTACTTTGACTAAATATACACATAGATAATGCTGCAAAATTTTTCATGTGGCGATAGTTTTCTCCTTAGCACAGTGCTTTTAGATAACCTCTAATTTTCCCAAAGAATAAAAGTCTTGAATTTAATTGCTACTAATTATTAAAAATTTTAAATTAAAAATACTCCTGAATTGGAGTACTTACCACAGACTCCCCTCCCCGTTTTTTGAATTTTTATGTCCAATTAACATAATTAACATTTTGTTAATGTAATATTATTGACAATAATATGAAAATTGGTTCTAAGAAATTTGATAAAATATTGAAATTATTTTGAGAAAGTTAGAAAATGAAAAAAAAAAAACCTTCTCTCAGAAATAAATTACTATTTCTTAACTCGGAATTGTTTTAGAGAGAAGAAAGAGTAATGGTGAAATTGGTACTATTAAAAACGTTCATTCTTGTCATTAATCGGCTTCGTCAATTAATCGGCCGTATATCAAAAAAAGACTAATCGGTAATCGGTAATCGGCCAATTTGCTTATCGGTGCATCCCTACTCTCTAGTATCTCTACTATTACGTATAAAAATAGGAAAAAACATGTTTTATAATACTATCTGAAAAAAAACCCTGCGCTGATAAACATTCAGATTACCACGAAAAGGTCGGAAAATCAAATAATAGTCTACAAACTGTAAATAAATCTTCAAAAAATAATTGTTGTTTTTACCGTAAAAAGTGTAGGACCTGCTGGTTCAAAAAGAGTGACGAATAAAAATATAAGAACGATAAGATTCTTGTCATTTATTTTTAAACCGATTATATATACTTCAAAATATTATGTAGCTCCGACATTTTTTTTCTTCTCTTTCTCTTTAAACTGCTTCATTGAAAGTAGGCTATTACGTTAAAGGTATTGATAATAAGTGATTACGATTTAATTATATTTATATTTTTCAATGTATAAAAAAAGGTTTGCGAAACAAAAGCAAAAAAGTAATAATAATAATAATAAAGGAATTGGATGTAAAATGAACAAAGTGGTAATATTGATTTTTTTATATCGAAAGGTAGTAGCATTCAGTTTTTTGTGTTATGGTGAATTTGAAATTCAGTTCTAAAATGAGGTAAACAATTTTTTTATTTTTTGCATAAAAGAAATAATTAAGCTACTCAAAAGTAACTCTTGTAACAAGGATATGCGCCTCTATTTTAAAAAAGGTATGCGCAGTTTTTCGAGAAAAAAAGTATTTAACGTTTTAATGAAAAGGTTGGTTAGTTAAGCTCTGCAATGGAATAAATAAATAAACTTAGCTTTATAAATAGTGTTTATAAGCAGAGACTGACAAAAATTGTAAAATAATTAAGCTGCAAAAACGATAAAGAGAATAACACCTTATTCCTCAGAGTTAATTAGAAAAATTCATAGTCGCATGACTTTCACAAGGTTCTTGTTCCGAAAGAACAAGTAGCTAAAGTATTGGTTTAGTCGCTCAGACGACCAGATGCACAGGATTTGTCGAACTCTGCTTAAAATAATTATACTGAAGTGTATTAAAAATGTATTTTCTCGAAGAAGCTTAATATTCTAAATTACTGTGGTGAATATAGTAAATTTTTAAAACAAGGTAAAAAAAAAAAAACGCTTTTTAAAAGGTGATCAAACAAACTCAATACATTAAGAAAAGCTCATTATCTGTGACAAACGAATTGTTTCAAGTATATACAGTCATACCTGAGAGCATCATAGGGTCAAAATCCTCTCCCTTTTTCACGTGATCCGATTCACCTGTTAAAGAACTCTCGTCTACTTTTAGGTCGTTGCTTTGGATGACTACACCATCCGCTGGTAAGAGGTCCCCTACAGAGGAAAAAATATATATCAGTTATAATAAATCTTTAAGTGAAGTCGAAATCGAGTTAGGTACAACTTGCTGTTTAAAAAATTGATAAAGGAGCTTATTGCAACCATAAAGCACCTGTGGTTGCTTAGTTGTATGAGGGTTTTTTTTTTTTTTTTTTTTGGCGCAAGAGCCGTAGTAGGCTATGCAGCTCCATACGATATTACAATAAAGTTTAACAAACATAACACATGATAAGGATAAAATTTTAATTAAATGCAGCAGTAATAAAACTTTTAAAAATTAAACACATTTCCAAATGTGCACTAATACAAAGTTTAAAATTGTAAAAAAATTCGGCCAAGGAAAAATCCGTCCAGTAATTTTAAGTAAAACCAAAAATACAAATAACGAAACAAGGACGGCACAAACAAGAAGAGAAAGATAAAACCACTCAATTAGAGACATAAAACCAATTTCTTGAAGAAATGGGAACAAATTAGGGTGGAGTGTGTTCCCTAGAAACTCCGTCATAGATGGGGAAAAATGCTTAAGATATTTTGAACGATTATGATTAAAATTTGGGCAGGTTACGTAAAATATGCAACACTGTCTGATTAACATTGCATCTATTGCATTTAAGAGTTAGTTCGTGGCAAAGAAGGTGTTTATGGGTGAATCTTGCATGGCCGATTCGAAGACGGGTAATTATTACTTGTTGTTTTCTCTAAAAGTGCAAAGCACCTGTGGAGTAGTTAAAATGACAGTGGTGTGAGTATTTTTTTTTTACAAATTTGAGTCAAACATGGATTTGCTTTCTTCTTTAGTTCCTCTCTACCAGTTGAGCAAAAGAATACTAAAATATATTCACCACTAGGCGAGTTGAAACATTGTCCAACATCTCGAACAGCGGTTGAAGTGAGAATAACAGAGGTGTAAATCATGGGTAGTAAGTAAGGTCCATGTACTTTCTCCTACGTCCATGTACTCATCACCGTAATTTCTCCAACATTATAACAACCATCGTTCATGAAAGTGTACATCTTGGAAACCGCCCGGGGAATTTATCAGAATAATTACTGTGCTTGTAAAGTTGATGGTAAAAACTCCACGTGACTTAAGTTCAGCTTAATTTAATTGTAATTTAAATTGATGGGAATATAACACTGCACTAAACTCCAGGTTCCCCTCGACTACTACTACACGAGAATTAATAAGTTAGATGAATTCCTGAAAATAGTTCTGGTCTTGGATCTAGACCAGAACACCAGCCCCACCTACCCCATCCCTCCACCATATGCCCCCTAGAGGCACAAAAATTTGGAATGGCAGCCTGGAGAACTTAGTGGAACACTGCAGGAACGTGCAATAGTCACCAGTACGGAGGATCTTTGACTTGCAGAAAATAAAACCCTTGACTCTCTTGTCGCATGTCCAAAGGATCATTGATCGGGTCATTACGACAAGGGCCTGATTAAGATAGTGCTAGCCCCAAGGCCATCCACTTTTTCAGGGCTATATGTGATCAATCCTCATGAACACCAAATATTCATGGGGAACCAGGAGTACCGACTTCAAGAGTCTTGCTGTGTTTGACCATTGGGGCCGTGGTAGCCCGATCGGTAAGGCGTCGGACTCGTGACCGGAGGGTCCCGGGCTCGATCCCAGCCGATCAATAATCCACCGTCTTTATTAATGGTGACTGGGGGACGTCAAAAATGTCGTGATCACAAAGTCCTCCAAGTGAAACGATACCTCTGTAGGTGCTGGGCCAAGGGTTTGCTCTGCCCTTGGTCTGGTTCAAAAATGACAGAGCGCTCTTCAGGGCCCTATCCCGGTTAAACCATGAGTTGTGGTAGGTACGGTTGACATTGGAGTGTGTGGTGTGTTTAACCATTTACTTAAAATATTTGTTACGGTTCAAAGCTTTCCCCACCTTAAGTAAGAACAAACGGGAAATAAGCGAAGGACAACATCGTATTTTCGTTTGACCAACTTTAGTCATTATGACACACTAATCGTAATAAGTTCTTACCATATTTGACCTGGCAGATGTCTCCGACAACAATGTCGCTGACTGATATTTGTAGGACCTCTCCGCCCCGTATCACAGAGAATTTGTGCTCGTGCTCGATCCGGTTTTGCAGGCCGCGGAACTGGCGCTCTTTGGTATAGTCGTTGAAGGCTGTTACCAGAACCACAATCACTACGGAAACCAAGATGGCCACGCCCTCGATCCAGCTGGCTTCGCTCTCTCCTTCATCGTGGCCTGAAGAAAATAAAAGGTAAATAAATTAAATGAAGGACGTGTACCGTGCAGATTACACAATCGCATGATAACGGTCAAACGATCAAAATATGTATCTGATAGATGAACTAGTGAATGGACAGGACCTGGAACAGTTTAAAATGTGCTGTGTAAAGGCAGTTTCAAACGCTTTTCGTTTAGGAGTATGCGTTCCTAAACTTTTCTTTTAGGAATAGTTTATTAACCCTTGGTATAGTAGTCCATACCAAGGGATCTTCAACTATTTCAATTCATGACTTATTTAAGAATGAATTTGCAATGCTCAAATTGAATTCACATCAAAAGTAATTCATGCATAAAAGCAGCCCTTTCTGATTCAAGAAAAAAATATCCGTAACTTATCAAGAGATTCCACGTTTTTGGCTTTTTTTCTCCACCTAAACAAACGTCTGGCGCAGTATAGCCTATTAAGGCTCTTGCGCCATAAACCCTAATTCAACCAACCAACCAGCATTTTATAGAGTAAAGACAATCCCGTGGGATTGACTCCATGCAATCCCGAACTCCTGCGATATTGAAATCGGCGCAGGATTGAAATACCTAAATCGTACAGTTAACGCACGTTGTGCTAATCGATTTGACTGCGTTGATTATGTTGCTTTAGAGCCGTATATAGTTAGCACCGATAGTGCTAATCCTGCTTAGCATCGATAGTGCTAATCCTGCTTAGCATGCATGAATTAATCTCTGGTGCTTTATTCTGTTCGAAATTAAGCCCCGTTTTAGGCATTAAATGTTAAACCTTTTCAGCACTTTCAATAACATTTATGAAAATAAATAAAATAAGAAAATAAATAAAATAAGAAAATAAATAAAATAAGAAAATAAATAAACAAAAAAGAAGTTTTAGCATTTTTGTTTTTCACCTCGATTAGAGTTAAAAACTTTTTTTGAACTTTTAACACTAAATAAAATACTATCCATAAAACAGAACAAATACTTGTATAGGACTGAAACTAATTCAAGTTTTTTTCGTATCCTTTAAGCTACCAAAGGCTTCAAAATTGTAGATCCAAAACAACTAGGTATTTTTCGATGATCTCATTTCAAGTAGTCACTTTCCTTCCAGAATTCAACAAATCAAAAGCCTAGATTTGAGAATTTTAGCCGGTCCAACTGGAAGGAAGACACGAGCGCCACACGGTGCCTGAAGTACGCACTCACCTGCTTCGCTTTCTTCTGCCGGCGACTCGTAGAAGGCGAGCCCCAGGGAGACAAGCGCCGCCACTTGAAGGATGATGAGCGTCACATCTTGCAGCGCCTCCCACACCAGCTGCAGGAATGTCTTGGGAGGTTTGGGGGGGATCATGTTGGCACCGAACACCTCCCGCCGACGGGCCATGTCCGTGGCAGATCCACTCAGACCTGGAGGACGAGAATAAAGGTTAGAAAAGTGTGAGATCGCTGTTGATTTAAGCACTGTAGAAAATATGTGTAAGGTTACCATTTGTGGGCAAACATTATGTTCTTTAAAGCAGTGAGTAACCACCCCTAAGCAAGGGCTAAGGCAGGAACATGCAATACACCGCCAACTTGGCTATTTCGATCCATGGACTGCAGTTTCGTGCTTATTATGTACTCATGGAATACGAAACTATCCGAGTTGGAGGCAAAAGTCCTCCTATAAAGCAAAGAGAGCCGAAAAAAACTGGTAGCTAATGTGAGATTAGAGCACTAGCGTCGCTCGCTGGTGTTCTTATTTCTTGCTTGTACGCCATTATAACAAAATTTCCGTTATAACAAACAAAATTTGCAGTTCCCTAAAATTAATTGTAACGGGATTTCACTGTATTTTCTTATGTACAATCAAATATAAACTGAAGGGGAATCTACATAACGCTTCATCGAATCTATTCTAGGAACAGAAATTTATCCCAATAACTTTACTCATCGTTCCAAAAATCGCCAGTTGCCATTCCAGCAAACAAAGAATATAATGCTAAAATAATTTATAAACAAAAAACCGTATTTCTTCCTTCCTTCTAGTGCAGTTTAAATAGCAGCAGATAATTATGTATTATTCATGATCGTCTGCTTACATTGATATACCAGTTGAAGTAAACAAAAAAGTCAAAAAGAATTGCCAATGGAAATTTCGCGATGGTTCTTTTATTTCCAACTTGACTAGTTTTAGCGACAACGAATTCTATGAATTACAAACTGAAATTAGGGCCATCTTCTCCTGGATAAAGCGCACACTACAGTTAGGTCTAAAAGTATGTTAGAAATAAGAGTAAGACTCAATGAGTTGTGTGAAAAATGAAATGGATTGTTTTGTTCATTCTATTTTTGAAAGAAAAAAAAAAAGAAAAAAAACAAGAAAAATATTTTCCTTCTCAATATAACAAACACATTTTCGCTTGTTTTCAAAGAAAGTGGTATTTTTTCCCCTGGCACCATCTTGAATTTTGTAGATGTTATTTCATTAGAATTCTCCAGAACAGTGGTTCAATACCTTTTCCAGTCTCATTATGAATCATAAACACATTAACATGAACTAAAGAGAATAATTCAGCTCTTGATTCACTTTTACTTTAAAGAATCTTATTTTCATTCATGAACATTTTAGCATCGACTAGAAAAAAGAAACAGGAGAAACGGGTCATTTTCAAAATTTGCTTACATTTGCTGTCCGGAGGTTAAAACGATGATTTTGAAGCATAATTTATATTTTAAATTAAATGCGAACAATTATTTTTTGCAAGAAATACCCCCAAAAAAATTCTATCACTCAAAAAATTATTGAAATTTATTTATTTATTTCTATATAATTCTTTAAAAATGAGAATCAAGGCAAAAACGCTTGTCCATTTCTAATTTTCGCAAGTTCAACTATGTTTTTTATATACTTAATTGTATAAAAAAGTATATGCAACAAATTATTTTTATATATTGACTATTAGTGTATGATATTCATAATAAATATTGACAACAGTATTTTTTTTCATTAAGAAATGTATGAATATATTTTCCCCGGTAGTTGTCAAGTCCGTTACCCTAAGATTATTTTAGCTAGAAAAGGTATTTATTGCAGTCAAATGATGATAACATGTATTCAGTTAATTTAACAAACTAGTGAGGTAACTATTTCGTACCATTTTGTTTTCCCGAGTTGAGAAGTATTGCTGTGGCGTTTCGCACAAAATTTCTTCCAGGTGCGTATTTTTATTCTTTGTCAAGTCTGTTACCAAGGGTTTTAGTATTAATTTTTACTTTTCTCAACTTTTACTCCGAAATATTGTTTATTATACAACTCTAAGAAAATGCATATTGTTGTTCAAATTTTTAATTTGATAACCTAGCCATAATTGGACATTTTGGTTGAAATGTCAAGTCCGTTACTGGTTAAATCCGTTACCAAATGTCAAGTCCGTTACCATACAGTTTTGTATCAATATTTCAATGATCAAAAACATCGTTTTAAGCTTCAGGGATGGAAACATTTCAAATGAAGTTGGTTCTAGGCGCTATGATATAGTGTAAAAGTTAGATTTCATATTGATTTTGTATGGCAACGGACGACAATTTACCTTGCAACTTAAAGTTTCACAACAGCATTTGAATACTTAATTATGCATTAAAGTGTACAACCAATTACTTTTTCACACACCTAAAATATGTGACAAAACATCTGTTAGTGATTCTAAAAAAAAAAAAGAAATAGCAAGTTAAAAAAATTACTTAAAAATTCTGAAATGTAAGCATATGGTGAAAATGACCCAAACCCTTGACTCACACCCACCTTGAAAATATTTATTTTGGTTCATAAACATTTTAGCGACAATCTAGAAACAAGTGGAAAAACAATGGAAACAAGTGGAAAAACAATGGAAACACTTTATTAACTTCCATATTGACACAACTAATTTTGATTTATGAACATTTTAACAATGATCTGGAAGTCAAGTAAAAATGATTAGCAAAACTTTTAATTGAACTTCCACATTAAAGAATTTCTATTTGGTTCATAAAAATTTTAGCGTTGTGGAAGTCAAGTAAGCAAAAAAAAGACACCCTTAATTAACTTCTATTTGGAGAAACTTCCTTTAGTTTATGAACCATTTTGCGAATAGGAAGTCAACTGGAAAAGAAAATAGAACCTTTGACTCACATCTACTTTGAGGAATTTTATTTAGGTTCGTGATTATTTTTAGAAAGCAATCTCGAAATAACGTCTTAGTTCTTTTGTACAATGACGTGCTTCATTTAGGTCTATGGATATTTTAACAATTCAAAGGTCAAGTCAAAAGAAAAGCAGAACCCTTAATCTACTTCTACTTTTCAAAACCTCCTTTAAATTCATGAATAACTAAATGATCTGGAAGTTAACTTGAAAAAGATACCCTTCATTCGCATCTACCTTGAGGAATTTTATTTAGGTTCAGGATTTAAAACACTCATCTGGAATTTAAGTGACAAATTTAGTTCACTTGTACATTGACGCACTTTATTTTGGTCTATGAATATTTTAACAATTCAGAAGCCAAGTGAAAAGAGAAGCAGAACCCTTAATGTACTTCCATACTTTTCGAAACCTCCTTTAAAAACATGAATAATTTAAAGATTTGGAAGTCAACTTGAAAAAGACACCCTTGATTCATGTCCACCTTGAGGAATTTTATTTAGGTTCGGGAAAACTTAAAGGACTCATTTGGAATTCAAGTGAAAAAACAAAAATTGAAAGATTTAACTAAAAACTGACTTTAACAATTCAGAAGTCAAGTAAAAAAGGGAGCAGAACCCTTAATTTATTTCTACTTTTAGAAACCTCCTGTTAGTTCATGAATATTTAAACAATCCGTAAGTCAACTAAAAAAATAATCGGAAACCTTTCTTCGCTTTTACCTCACAGAATCTCATTTTGCTTCATTAATATTTTCATGATCTGGGAGTTGACTGATATAGGTGAAAAAAGGATATCACTTATTATCATTTTTCCTAGTGCTACTTAATTATAAGTCATTAGCTGTCAGTAAAAAATACATTCTATTAAAAGTTGTCTATCTATCTATTTCGCACTCAGAGTTATTCTCACAGCATTATATTGAATTAGACTGTCATTTTTACGTCAGCACCATTTTAGTACGTATCCGAGGAAACATTGTATTTAATTTTTATTCGAATCGAAATCACCCCCTCCCCTTTTTGAGTATCATAGTAAGTTAAAAATATTTACTAGCTTCATTTAAAAATATTAAATACAAATAAGACTATTAAAATATAAATTTGTAGGCAGTTAAGAAGAGAGGCTCATGAAGTTAACCCGAATGACTTGACACGTAATTTAAAATGTGTAGTTCATTGGACTTATCATTTATCTCATTGCTCGCTTACTTTCTTTGTTGGGCTGTACCTTTGCATTAAACCAAGTGCTGGAGAATTTCAACTGCACTGGATTGCTTATTTTTAATGGTATTGTGACATTTTGAATGGATCTAAAGAAATATCATAAATCAATTATTCTTGCACAAAAATTATGATCCAACATACTACATTTTGATAGAACTAAACTAAGTACTCGACAGCTAATTGAAAATGAATGAAGACGACACAAAGGTATGGTCAAAATGAAACTGAAAATTAGTACTTGGAAAAGATTTATTTAATCTAATATTAATGAAAGGGGCGAGAGGCATTAAACTAAGATACTTCCCCAAAAAGAATAATGCTATTATTAATCATTTCTTCTGCACAATGTTGTTTGTCCGAACGGGAGCCAGTGGCTCATTAACGATGATAGTTTGGGTTTAATGGAATTCATTTTGTAGTGGGGAAATTTTCATGTTAGATTATTCATTCCATTAAGGAGATTTATGATTTTTCTCCCACATACATTTTCTTATTAAAAGGTCAGGAATTCAAAAATTTCTCACGTGTGTATCATTATTTCTTTTGGGAACAGTTTTTAAACTTTAAGTTCCGCTGGTATACGTCTCTATGTTATAAAATGCTAGTAATTCTGGTTATTTCAATCGTATGGGTATGATGCTTTATAAAAGTCTGGCTACAAGCCCGTCATTTCGAAACTTTTTAGGGGGCGTAAGAGAAGCAAAGGATGTGTATTCAATGTAAATAACACTAAAAGCAGCAAAAACACGCCCACTGTCATGAAAATACATTGATTTCCCGAAGTCAGGGTTGAGGGGCAATTGATCCCCCTGACTCCCCTAAATGACGATCATGTCCGGCCGTTTGCTGATACAGATACAGATCGTGAGAAAAATTGGCGTTAGAGACAGTAGCGTACATAGACTAAGATGCGCTCCCCCGCAAGATTTAAAAGTGCGCCCCTGCCCCCTATTAAAATATAAAAATATATTTTCCCCGTGTAACTAATAGTGCTATTTTTCTGGATCGAGCGCCCCCAATCGTCTTGCGCCCCACAGCGCCGCGGAGGTTGCGGAGGCGCTATGTACGCCACTGGTTAGAGCGAAGTTCTTTTTTCTCTCCATCATGTTGTTTGGGTGAGAGAGAAAACATAATCGAGCTGACATGAAGCAAATGGAAGGACTGGGTTAATGAAGGTGCAAATTTACCAGAGTTTAGAGGAACAAAGCGCATGGAATAGCAGAACGAGGGACCTATGTCGTTTGCTAATAAGAGCAGCAGAAGCGATTGCTTACTTTAGATATGCTTCGCCACTTTGGGGATCAGTATCTCGACTTCGCATTTCTCCCGTAAAAAGAACACGATTGCTTGGCGAAACACCTTTTTTGACTAAATATTCCTTGTGCTATTTCCAAGATTAGCTCGATTTTAGACTTTGAACGTCTTCAACTCTGTCCAGTACTGTTGAAGAATATAGATGAAAGATATTGGAGTACAAGGGGGAATATGTGGGACTTGTAAGCTGATGGATTTACTCACTATAGCCTCTCCCTGTTCAGATTTTGTGTGTCACGAAAATGTTATATTCAATTTTATATCCTATTTTGATACTGCCGTGCGCTATTTGTGCTCCAGATAATGATGGTGTAAAAATGGTGGCAACAAAGCAGCTGCTGGGAAAACTTAAAAAAAAAAAAAAAAAAAAAAAAAAAAAAATTGGAATTCTGGAGGGTCCTGTAAAGCTTATATGTCAAGAGGGAAATACTGTTTTACTGTTTCATGTAAATTTTGGGTACTATAGAGTAAAAATCAAAGTATTTTGTGACTCAATTATCAAGTACAGGTGCGTTGTCTTTGTTAAGTTATCCTTCTAATTCCTCTTTTGGCAGAATCAAATGATCAAAAATTCCCTTTCTGACTATTTCAGAGACCGCTTTGCTGTTAGAAAATTTCAAGGCTTTGGTAAAACAACTAAGGTCGCATTTTAAAATGGCCTAGACATAAAATGGAGCCTGAACTTAGACTCTCCACTTTGCCACAGCTGTCTTTTGAAGCACCTGCAGCATTTCAACATAACACCTAGGCCTTTAACTCTGTAATCTGGGACGTTTTCGTGATAGGTGAACGTTTAATAGAGTAATCTGCATTTTTTAAAACATATTACAGCCATTTTATCGTGCTCCGTATTGAGTACTGCATGACCTAGGTAGAAAAAGTCAGAATGAAATTTACATTACAAAGAGATGAGATTGCAATTATAAGTCAGGAAAGCGAGATTCCAAGTTTAGACGTTCTTTTTTGCAAACTGGTCGCCTTTGGAGAGCCCAGTATTCCATATCGGCTAAACGTTTTCTTGCTAATCGTTTCGGAGAGGAAAGGTGTTTTTTGGCTCGATCAACTGATTTATACAACGTAGACCCGCTCTATATTTGCGAACATTATAAAAATCTAATGGTGGTTTCGCAGCAACCAATAAATTCCTTAAAATTTACGATGCTTAAAAATCGAGCTAAATTTCATAATTGGCGTCTAAAATTTCAAATAAATAGTCAAATGGATCTAATGCAATAGTTTGTAATACATTAAAATGAGACTAGAGTTTCAATCTTATGCAAAATTGCTTTATAACAGTGTATTGAGTCTGCATTGCTTTAACAGATGCATTTGAAATTATAATAGTGGATATTTTGACACGTAAAATTTTGACAACTTCTGTTATAAGCAGGTATTATTTAACTCACTAGTCTGCATTCTTTTTAAATTATAATAACAGGACGCACCTTGTTTGCAAACTCCTCGGTGCTAAACTAAGCTAAATGTAACTATCGGTGTAAAAGTAATATCAGCTTCTATAATATGTATTGCTTTGAGCTCTATTATGATAAGTTATGGCTTATGATCCAAAATAAGGGTACATCAGCAGTCTCTGGATGGGCGGACGATAATTCCACTTACTATGTCTAGAATAAGATTTAAGTCAACCATACGGGAATTTTGGGATTGAAAGTTGAACGGAAGGTAAATGAGTTATACAGAAATAAGATGTAGTCAAATGCAGAGCTCAATAACTTTGGAAACGTAATTCTTCAGCAAATACATACAATTTTCGCCGTGACAGCATATTTATATTCCTAAAGTAGAATAAAAATTATTCCGCTAAACGGATTATGGTTTGGGATATGATAATTCGTTTAATATTTAGAGTAAAAAGCTAAAGGACACATTAAATGTGCCTTTCAGAATCAAAGTCAGTCAACGCCATTTTTTATGAAAAAGAATTTTACTTAAAAGAAAACATAAGTTTAAAAGCTCTTTTATCGACGTCGTCAATAAAGGAAATTGATCAAAAAACACTAGTTCTCAATAAAATGTGAATGTAAAGATAGCGTTTTAAGTCAAAACCACTTCAGATCCGTAATTCCACCTTCGGAACTATAGATTGTGAGAAACGGCCTGAACTGGTTCTGATTCTAAACGACTCAATTAGCAATCATAGTTTGGGACATGGTACTTTGCCTTACATCCACAGCAATAGCAAAATGAATTCTAGAGGAGACGACTTTGATTTGGAACACGATAATTTGACTTACAAATAGAGAGAAAGCGGAGTCTTACCATCTGTAGGGGAGGTGTGCAGCTTCCTGCAGAGGTTGTGCACTCCCGAGTGTTCGTCCTGTATCCGTTGACAGGCCTCGTACCCCCGACACTCCATCAGGTCGCGCAGCTCCTCCACGCTCACGCCAAACTCCTCCTGCTCCGATCCGCTCGCCATGCCTGCCGAAAAGGAACAATCTTTGAATTAGTTAAAAAAATTAGTTAAAAAAACTAAAAAATACGCTTTTAGATGCACTTATAATACATCAACACGTAATATAGTTTAGCCTTTAGTGCTAACAATAGTATTAAATATATTACTTGCATATTTTCAAAGAACGTCAATATTATCTTTTAGTCAGAGTTACATACAAACATCTAAAACACTTATAATACATCAGCATGTAATATAGTTAAGCCTTAAGTATTAGTAATAGTATTAAATTTATTATTTTTATGCTTGTAAAGAACGTGAATTTTAACTTTTATTCAGAGTTACATACATACATACATACATACAAACATACAAACAAACCGACATGTGAAACTAATAAAAGTGTATTAAAAATCACGTCATTTTGAACCGGAAAATGACGAAATAATAAGAAAGTATAAACTTATGTTGTTCGTGAGTTGTACGTAAAATTAAATTTAGGATTCTTGGATTTGAGTTGTGTTAACAAGCTTGAAATAGGGTAGATCGAACAGTGAACGAACACTTAAGTGTTTTTTTTAATTTCAAAAATTCATAGTGCTATTAAAAAAAGCAGCAAATGCCACATAACAGTGCAAACCCTTCAGATGATGGATGTAGTTATTTAAGAAAAAAAGTGGGAGAGCTTTTATGGTTTTGATTTATGTTTTAGGGGGGGGGGAGGAGGAGGAGGGGAGTGTTAAAAAAAAGTTCCCGAACCCAGTGAATGAATACTGGGTGGACAAATGCAGCATTTTCTAGTCATTTTCGAACTGTAAATGTGTAGAAATAAGTTACTTCTGCCGATTCACACGAGAAAAATGTTTTGAAACCTCTTCTTTTCAAAAAAAAAAGAAAGAAAGAGAAACGAGGTGCTCATTTACTGCTAAGTCTACCCTTGTGCAATAACTCAAGAAAACACACTTTAGTTTTATTTTCAATTCGGGAGAAGGTTTATGTTGTTACTTAAACCACTCGGGTATTTAAACTCGAGTTGCAATTTTACCCGATTGAAGGCAGAAAGGCAAGTTTTCCGTTTTTTACAGATCACCATAAAATGGAAGTCTGATTCAGCTGAGACGTTGAACAATAAATCACCATCTATCATTTTGATAATTTTGATCCAAACCAACCAAGTTGAACAACTCCTGGTTCAGTATTCCGCATTGTTAGGAATTTGATATTAAAAAAAAAGTGTTTTCTGATGCACCCTATTGGACATAACTGATTGTGTCATTTATTAATTCTTAACTCTTTTGTCAGAAAGCAAGTTTTGAAATGATTGAATTTCTCCCCCTGTCTTTAAACATTTCATGCAATATTATAAATGATACAAAGCTTGTGTTGTTAGGAAGTGCAAAAGCAAGAGGCAGTTATCAAAACCATTAGATACATTAAACATTGAATAAAATACTTTTAAGCTGCAAAGTAAATTAAAGTAATCAAAAAAAAAATAATGCAGATAGCAGCAGACTCATCTTTTAGGGTAACAAAGTACCCGAAATTTATTGCTTTAGTACGTAATATTTCTTATCAGTAAAACGTATTGGTAATTTATTCTGAGCTGTTTCATTTATTCCAAAATATGTATTGTTTATCAGTTTTCTTGAAAATTTATTACTTAACGGTCTTTTAATGATGAAATTATGCAGCAAATTTCGGTTTTCGTTGTCATTTTGTCTTTGTTTTGTTAATGTCCAATTTTTACTATTTGAACTGTCTTCTGTTCTTCCGTGTTACTTTTCTCGGGTGACTTTTCTTCCTTAGACCACACTTCTTTCCATTGAAAAAGGGGTTCCTTGTATCCCCAAGTTACGTGCCTGCAGCAATCTACATTATTTATGCTTTCAAACGTTGGATCGCCTTGATTATTTGCATCCCGTTTCTGACCTGACTCAAAGTTAAAGAGCACTTTTCCACTTAAGGGCTATTCACATCATCACCGTTTCGTCCGAACCAAAGTTTTTCTGACGTTACGGACGGGAGGTGGAAAATTTCGAGCATTCGCACTTGCTCCGTCTAAAAGTCACGTGACTGTACTCCCCCTCTAACCATTCAGAGCGCGCACCTGGCGAGAGCCAATGAACTCGCCACCAAAAGACCGGACCGCTGTCGGCGCCGACGACATTCAGCATTCAAAAACGTTGACAGAAGCTGATGGCTTGCTGTCATAGCAAAGGATTCCGAAAACCAGTTTCGCAGCGAAAAATTCGGTTTGGACAGCCGGGACGGTCGTGATGTGAATAGCCGTTTAACGACACGGCGAAAATCGGCCGATGATATTTGAATGACTAGTACAGTATTGTGTCATCTATTGCACCGCTTTTCCATTCAACTGTTATTGTTTCGTAAGCCACCAAAACATTTATCGCTCTTTTATAGAAAGTTTCAGCTCAATGGCTGTCTGGCTAAGGGCACTTTTCCACTTACCGACATGGCAATGATAAATCGTAAGCGATTGTCGTCAGCCGACATTGGAGCACGCAAAATGCATTAAAATATGCCATGCGCTTTTCCATCTTCCGATTCCAGGACGATTGTGCCATCTCCGATCAAACGCTGTCGTTTGTCGTTCCATTCGTGTCGGATGGCCTTTAATCAGGACGCCTTTAAATCAGGCCTTTAAATCTGGTCTCGCCTTTAAATCAGGACGATATTCATCCATCTGTTTACTTTCTTCGAACTATAGCAATGGCGTTTAAATTCGACATTTCTGTATTAATAAATATAAGCTTCAATTTGCAGACGATAAACAAAAAATGTAGCAATAAAACAATTTTATTCATTTTATTTGGTATTTTGTTTCATTATTATTGCTCAGACGATTTTTAATGCTACAAGAAAAACTCAAATTTTCATTCTAATAGTGTTGGCGCAGCCGAGCGATAAATGGTGAATCTATTCGCCCAGAAGCGATGGTGTCAACGAAGAGACGATTGGCAACGAAACATATTTATTAACGAATTCTCTTCATTATAACGAAATTGGGATATACTCGCTTAGTACTAAAGAGCACTACAATTACGAAAACAAAACAACAATATTGCGACGACCAACTATATCATGACGAACTAAGGACTTAATTTAAAAAAGTTCTATTGCAACCCTTTGGGAGTATTAGCGCTCTTGGAGATTAGATCCGCCATTTATCGCTCTGTGATTTCAGCAGATAGTTTTTAGTTAACAAGATGAGAATGTAATAAAGTTGTGAATATCACGCACTCAATATCGCGGGTTCACTTGACTGTGGTCAGTGAACCATCATCTTTTGCACTGATGATGGGGCTTCATTTATAATAGCCCCGAAATAGCTATTTCCTAGAGTTTTCTAACTCTTTTTAAACATTTTATTAGTACTTTTGGACACGTTGTCTTACGTTTTTAACCTAACTCAATATCGTATTTTCATTTTTTTTCTTTCTGGGGGTAAAGTAAATACAACAGTCGTAAATTGTTAAATGGAGGAGCCATAATAATATATGTGTGAGCACAGTGCTATCTCGAAATGAAATACGGTGGAAAATGACCCGTTCGAAGAAACAATATGGTTTGAGTGGAAAAACAGTGCTATAAACGACACGACACGGTACTTATCGTTGCAGTATTACCGTCCGATTTTCGTCGTTGCCGTGTCGTCAAGTGGAAACTCGCCCTAACGTGAAAGGAACGACGCGCGGTTTTCCGATAAAAAGTATCCATCATTGAATCGCGCAATTGGTAGAAAAGCTCATAGTATATACATTCATTTTGCTTGTGCCAATATCGGATAGCGATAATTGAGTTGATTTATCGCTCTCGTATTTGAAAAGTGAAAAAAAGCCGTTATTCAAAGGGAACGATAACTTTAATCCTTGTTGTTGTTTTGTACCAGCTAGGCTGATAATTTGAGGTGCGCTGCTTCACTTTTAACAACTGTGGGGTAATTTGGTATGAAGTTTGAATTCCATAGTACACACATGCCATAGGTGCCCGAATATAGGGTAGGTAACCATTCACAGCACAATAACACATTCGCACAAATAAAGAAAAAGGTCAAAAATAGAAAGTACATCCGGGCCCGATCCAGGATTCAAACCCGGGACTCCTCGATCTCATTCAAAGTTTCAGACGGAATCATAAAGTAATTCACCAAAAATGTTTTTATCAGGTGTAAAAAGTACAGCCGGCTTAAAGTATTGTACGAACAAAATTTTAAGCTCGTAGGTGAAAAATTAAAAGAGTTATGACGTGTCAAATATTTCAGATACATATTTTTAAATACAAATTTCACGAATTAAAACGACAAAATAGCATTCAAACTTCATTGTAAAATCTTCCCCAAAGCTTATTTATATATATATATATATATATATATATATATATATATATATATATATATATATATATATATATATATGAACTCGTCTGGTACTACTTTTGTTAATTTATTAAACAATATTTTTGATAACATTCTGGAAGAAAACCACACTTGAATTATTAAAAATAATGCTCCGGTTCTTGATTTCCTTAAAAATAATAAAATTGATTCCATTACTCATTTAACTTTAAAGACCTATTTACAAGTGTTTCTATTACCAGTCTTAAGGATGTTCTTATGTCTTATTTTTACGACTATGGCAAAATTCTTAATATTAGTGAAACTTTTTGGATAGATATTATTAACTTCTGCATTTTCACCAATTACATTTATAATGGTGAAAACATTTACCTTCAAATTAAGGGTATCCCACAGGGTTCAAAATTCTCTTCTGCTTTAGCAAATTTATATCTTCATTACTTCGAAAAAAACTTCAATTATACCATTCCCAAAGATTTCAGATATGTAGACGACCTTATTATTTTCAATTATCATTCTTTTTATGATGATTCAAAAAATATCTATCCTGCTGACTTATAACTTATTCACTCAAATACAAATATTAAACAAACTGAATTTCTCCACCTTAACATCTGTTTTTCAGAAAATGATATCCTGGTTGATCTTTATGAAAAACGTCTTTTTTTCAACTTCCATGTTAATCGATTGATTGCATGGAACTCCAATATTTCTATCAAAGTTTACCGCAACACCTTAATCAATGAAATAAATAGAATTAAAATATCTGCAACAAAGAAATTTTCGTCCAAAAAAACGTTAATTTTCTTAAGTCTTCGTTGGATTTCAATGAAATTCCTTCCTCCTTCTACTTAAATTATTTTAAGTCAGTTTAACTTTAACCGTAACTCTCTGTTCTGGCCACATATCTGCTGGTTGGGCTGTTTTTCATTCAGTTCACGTCTGGTATCTTTACATGTAAGTACTTGACCTTTTTTGACCTTTTTGGAGTTTGACTGCGTTACATTTTTGTCTTTTACTTATGTTATTTTGCTGTTCATGTTTCATTTTATTCAAGGCTCTTGGGGAGGGTGACATGCTATTGGGACCTTCCCTCATGTCAGATAGAAAGGGCCTTGCGAACCAGAGATCTGGTCTTCCCCCTGATATATATAAACCTTCTTTGCGACGAGAAGGCATGGTTGGAAAAATTACTCAATCAAAGGGTTAAGCCATCATGCTAATAATTCATCTGGAATGAACTTAATAATTTTTATTTCTTCATTCTGGAAAACTATACGGTGTTTCAGGAGTCTTTATTCCTCTTCCATGCAACAAATACAGTATCAAAATATGTGTGGGTATGAATTAAACCAGATAAATATTTTCTTAAAGCTGCTCTGGACGACTTATCTTTATGTAAGCAGAGACAAAGTTCTTTAAAGCACATTCAATTTGTATTGATGAGTAAGACGCTGCTCGTCTTCACTTTGAATGAATAATTTATTAAATACATACATCACTTAAAGGGGATTTTTATCAATGAAAATATTCGATGATGCGAAACTGTCAATCAGTTTTCCTTCCAGAAATAATTAATACTAAATAATACAATTAACATATCATCTCGTATTTTATTCATAGCAAAACCGTTTTGCATAAATTACGAGCTCACGTAATGCTTTGACTGATGGTTATTAATCACGCTGATAAAATAAGACTGTTTTCCTCTGCTGTATAAATTTTGATTTTGCAGGGTCAGTGTCAAACAGCTCTCAGTATCAAAACTAGTTTCGAAAACTTTCAAATTATTTTTGTATTTAGTGAGGTGTATGCTTCTAATTGCAGTCACTGAATAAACTTTTTCAGTTTTAACGCAAAGGATTTGGAACAATGAAACTTTTCAGTTATAAGTACTTGTACCATTCTAGTTTTTTAAACAATTTGTTACGGATTTATTTTTAAGAACCTGGTTTTTACCACGCTATTTACGATTTTTTCTTACGAAGTGTATTATTCCTGAGAAAACCTGCAATCCAAACAAAAACTATAGCATATTCTAGTTTAGATTTTCTAGGTATTGAATAGCCAAAAGCAAACAATACGGTTTGTCAGTAAGAAGCAACGCAACAAGTATGTACAAAACAACAAGTTTTAGCAAGTACAATGCTGTTGTTGTCCTTGTGCCAGCTAGGCCTGCAATTTGGGATACGCTGCTTCACTTTTCCAACTGTACCATTATCTGGTGTGACGTCTGACTTCCGCAGCACACACAGGCCGTGAGGTACTGTTTATAGTGCGGGCATCACAGCACAACAACATATTCGCACAAAGAAAGGACAAGGACAGTGGAAAGAAAGCCGGATTCGAACCCGAAACCTCCTCATCCGGTAAGACTTCTCTTTTCACTAGGCAATGTGGCCTGCATAAAGTATAAAATCTCTCCGATTCTCTCAATGACTCAATTTGTTTTAAAAATATAACTTTGTCTCGAATCATTTAGTGTAAGTTTGTAACTTCAGTCATCTATGACAGCGATATTACAGTTTTGCACACTATCCATGAACCAAAGAAAGGGGTTAAAACGATTTGGCAATGTTAACCTCTATCAAAAAGAAGACAATTAAACGGCTTGAATAGAGCCATGGTTGAAGAAAATTCCTTTTCTTTGGTTCAAATGTCCAATTTAAAGTTCAGTGATTCAAACGGTCCTGTTTTGGGAGGGTTAGATTCATCATAACTAAATTATATGTGAAAATTTAAATCATTAACCGGCATTTATTTATAACAGGAAGTACTAAATTAACTTAATTTGAGAACTAGAAAGCTGAAACTAAGAAGCTTATCGCATAATCTTATTCATGACACTGTAGAAATCTAATTTTCTACCCAACTTTAAAGTATTTTTGCCTTCTCTACACCCAGAAATAACACTTTAAAAAGAAAACGATCTTCTAAATTCTAATTAATGCGACTGTCCAGTAAAAGTTGAAAGAAAAAGCTCGTCTAAAAGCTACGAAAGCAGTCAAAAATGACAAATTGCTGTGATCCAATCTCAAACGAGTCTCCTAAACCATTTTAAAATTCATCGAAACTTACGAGTGGAAAATCATCTTTCATTTACATTTTTAATTAAGAAGCAGAAAATCCATTATGTCTGAGTAGTTCTTCAAAGTGCCCAAGTTCGTTTTCTAGGAAAACGCCACGTGTGAATTTGTTTTTCCTCAAGAGTTACTGATGTAATATTTACGGATAAGAGGATGTAACCAGTGTTACCTGAATCTCTAAATTTTCAAATAATTCCAGATTGACATTTAATTATATTAATTTCTATGTTTCTTTTGCCGTATAGGTGATTTATTAATATAAACTTACTGAAGTTGAATTTACTCCAATGATAAAAGTTCGTTTACTCCGTAACTTCTCCATCTTAATTTGATTTTTAGATTGGATTTATTGGCGCAAGAGCCCATACAGGCTATATTTTGGTTTTTAAGTGCCATCGATTACTAAAAGTATTGGAAATTGACTGACCTTTAAATTCATATTAATACTAGCGGTACCCGCATGACTTTGCCCGTAGTATGAAACTAAAAGGTCATTTGGTAATAAATCGATATCGCAGAAAGAATACTCAATTTTAGTTATAATTCAACTGTAATTTCTTAAAAGTATGATATAAAAATAAGGCAAAAAAGCAAATAAGAACAAATATGTGGCTTACACCAACCATCAGAATTCTTACTTAAGTTTAAAAGAACAAGCACGTTTTCTTTCCTTGCTTTAAAAACAAAATACTATATTTTTCAAAATGAAATATTTCCGAAACAGCGTTGTAATACTGCAATTTATACGTTTTAAAAAATAATTTACCGAGTTTTAATTCTTTAAAAACTGAGAAAATAAAAGCAGACGATTTTTTTCAATAGTTAAAATATTCCATTTAACTCATTTTATTAAGGTTTGGTGTTTGGATTGCTACAAAAACAAATACATGTTAAAAAATATTAATGGAAAAGGAACGAAACAAATAAAAGATATAAAAACGCAATCATGGTAACAACATGAAAAGTAAAATTTCGTTGATAAAATAATTCGCTCCACCCTTATTTTCAAATTTTATTCTCTAACTTAATCATTTAAAATCGTTTGGCTTGCTCAGGGCAAGCCTTGAATTCCGGGATTCTACAAACAATTATTACAGCTCTTCTAATGCTCGTAGAATCTTCAAACTGACATAATTTTTAGCAGAAAATTTCAAGCTTTGGAATAACATAAAACTTGAAATTGTGTATGAAATATTTCTTCCCCATTTTGTCAAATTTGTATGAAAAATGAGTTAAGAATTAGAATAGAAAAAGAACAACATGGAATTTTCGAAAAAATCCTTCGTACACTGTTAAAACAAGGTACTTAGAAATGAGGCAAAACGTCTTATTTTCAAGAACATCACTGACCCAAAATGGCTCCAGAACCAATTGTCTTGGAATTAGAAACCAGGGTGTCTTGTTTTTGAAACACACAGTGTTCTCAAAAGTAATACCCATGTTCTTGTTTTTGAGACGGAAATATGTTTGAATATAACACGAAATGTACTCATATACGAGACAATCCTATTCTTAATTTTTGAGACGGCTGCACTCTTGGAAATGATACACTTGTGTGTTTATTTCCGAGTCACCACGGAATTTAAAAAATAAGCATATAGCGTCTTGTTTGTGAGTCGGTCCTCTCTTCAGAAACGAGACATTTTTGTTTATTTTGCTATTTGAATAATAATTTTACTATTTTTCAGACGCAGATTAAAATTACTAGTGGCCGCGCCGCCGCTTAAAAGAATCACATTTGCTCTGAGCAGTTTTGGTACAGTAAAGCTGGACTTCTATTTCTGACAATTTGATTCATTAAAGCGGCTGATTCAGTTTTCCAGAGCCCACTGTATTATTTTTTCTGATGAATTTTAGGAACTTATTTTTTTTTTTTTCAAAATCAGTTTAATGCATGTTTTGACTTTTTTTTTCTCTTTCATTTTGTGTGTCCAGAATCACATGTCTGATTATCAAAAGAGATACATGCATGAAAACTTAAAAAAAAAAGGTTCCTTAATTCATCGGAACAGTAATACAGTGGGTGCCGGTTAATTGAATCAGCTGCTTTAATGAATCAAATCGAATGAGGTCCAGCTTTATTATATCAAAACTGTCAAAAACCAGACGTGATTAGCCACTGTAGTAATTTTAAACTACATCCAAAAATTAGTGAAAGTATTATTCAAATTGAATCGTTTATTTCATAAACCCGTCAAATGCACTTTTTAGAAGTTAAACAACTGAACTAACTACAAAAAACTTTTCAGTTTTAAAATTACAAAAGGTTAATCGTTGACAAAATTGAAAGTGTTTCATACTGTATTGCGAAAACAAATACCGTTGGACACAAATTATATTTTATTTTGCAAAAAAATGTTAAAAATTTTGCACTCAACAAGTTTTTTTTTTTTTGAAGAAAAAATTTTTTTAAAGAAAAGCTGTTTACATCACTTATGAAAACGAAACAAGATAAACACGGAATTTACTGAACCTGTCAAGAGATTTCATTTGAGGGGTTTCTGCAATAGAGAGATTTCAAGACAAAATATAACCCATTAAAAGGTTTTATATTTGACATGTTTTTGCATCAGAGTGTGCCTAAAATTGGCAATTCATAACCTGTAATATCTTTGAAAATATATTTTGAAAATATATTTTTTGCATAACATTTGCGCCAAAACCTTTGATAAACTTCATTAAAAAAATCCTAATTCTAATGTCATTATTTTGGTTGCTTTATTTATATGCTTAATTCAACTTTAGAAAAACTGTATTTCAATACCATGAAGTTTAAATGTTTATCATTAAACATCATTTCAAATGTAAAAAATATAGTTTTTAAAAACATGAAACTTTTTAGTCATATATCACTTAATTGCATTAAAGTTAAAATATAAGTGAAAGCTTACTTGTAGGAACAATCCATTAAAACAAAACTTACCTGTATTATGTATTCCTTGTAACATATACACAAAAAGAAACTATTGCAAATAAAAAATATTTATTTACAAAGTTTAACTTTTACATTTTTTTCTTCTTACATTTCATCGTTAGCTCAGTCATTTTTTTCCTATTTTTTTTCCAAGTTTAGCTAATTATTTGTCAACATTTTTTGAGAATTTTTAAGTTTTTTTAAATCAACTTCATTCTTTTTCAGGATGTCTTCTTCATTTACTTCGGCTAACTGAGCTTTTCTTTTATTGTTGTTACTTTCCGCACGCAGTTCGTAAATGCACGTTTGAGCACACAAGCTGAGTGGGGGGAGAGTGTGGAGGGGATTTGCCCTCCTTGGGACTACGAGCGCACTCCGGAGAAGGCAGGCGACGATGGCCGGAATAACATCAAAGGCTGGCAGGCAAAGGCCGGGGAGCAGACGAGAGAGCCGAAGCACGGCAGCATTACTGGATGGGGTTCGAGCCGGTGGGCTGCTGCGGCGGGAGGTTGACGGGTCCAGGTGCCGGTAGATGGTGGAATCCGAGAGTCTTGAGCTGGTCGAGGAATTGGGAAGTCAAGTCTTGGGGGGTGGTCGGCGGGGTGCATTGCTTGGTCCAGTGCGGGGCCGTGGTCTGGGGCGACGGGGGCATTCCTTGCTGGAGGCGATGTGGCTTCCTTTGCAGTTGATGTCCTCGATGGGAAGGTGGAAGGGAGTCCTCTGATGACGACCTTTATAGGCTTGTCCTCTTGTTTTCTGTCCGAGTAGTGAGGGAGCTTGAGTCTTGTCATTTCGGCTTTAATCGTGTCGAAATCCTGCAAGTAATGGAAATACAATGAGAAGAAGCAAGTTTTGATTTAATGCATATTCAAAGAAGGATAGGATTCACACTAAACTGTTAAAATAAACACTATTTTCTCTCCACCCCTTCATATAATATCACAACCAGGGTCTCTTTGCCAGGTTCTTGAGAACTTTAAGATTTTCTTACTTTATATACTCCCAGAATTTTTACAAGATGAACATATAAAAATCTAAACTATATAATAATTTGAGACTGTAGCAAAAATCAAATTAATTTTGAAAAACAAGTTAAGGCAGGGAGTTTCCCCCTTAGTGACTACAGCAAGATGCCATGGAGTGGCCACGGTTTCAATCTATTCATGTAGAGATTAGACCAGGGGGAAAATTCTTGAACTGGAAAAGTTCAAGAACCCCTGGACTAATTGTACAAAAGCTGATAAACATGCAATAAACAAATTATTTAATCAAATCAAAACAATAACAACCAACTTTCCTACTGCACAGGCACATTGGGTTTTGACCTGCCAAAAAGAAGGCTCAACATTTTAAATTATTTTAAAAGTTTAATTGAAAAATACATAAATTACTGATCACCTATGGAAAGTTCTTCATAAATCAATCAATATTTTTTCGTTAAATTTGCCACAAAAATTCTGCATTCATAAAAAAATTTACAAACAAACTTCAATTTTAAAGAATGTTTTGCAAAGGACTTCAACAATGTTTCATTTGCCAGTTTTGAATGGATTGTTACATGAAAAAAAAATTGTAACTTAATTATTAAAAATATAGTGAACCTAACTGTCCAAAAATTTTTTTTAAATTAAAATATGAATTTTTTAAATTTTGAATTTTTTTCTTTGATGTATGAAATTTGTGACACCCATGCTGCATCGATGAATCCCTTAAAATTAAGCAATTTATACTGCAATTAAATTAAAAACTATGCAGTTCAAAAACATGAGCAGCATTATTTCTAATTACTTTGACACATAATTAAAGTCTAAAGCAAATTAAAAGAAAAAATCATTAAATAAATTTTGATTAATGCTTGCAGTAGAATTTAATTTCTGTGCCACACGAATTTAATATACTGCTTTGGTGAAGAATATTATAAATCCACTATTCAACCAAGGGCGGATCCAGCTTCGCGGAAAGGGGGGATCACGAGTCATCATTTGGCATAACAGGGGTTTGGGCAACAAATTTTTCGTAACATTTGTCCCAAAACGCTGTGTTGGACTACTTTTGTTACCTTAATGGGGGGGGGGGGATAAGTAAGAAGGGTTGAAAATAAGTCTACATTAAGATAATAATGCCTACATGGTCGAATGGCGATTACGGCTCCTATCACACGAAGTGTCAGGCAAGTTAAAATTCTACACTGATCGGACAATGCTGTTGTTTCTTTGCTTTATTAAATTGATTTTCCCTGGCATTTTCCTGATTGATAAAATTATCTGACTTCCGGGTTCTGCTGCCAACCTGTTTTAGAGACAGGGTAACTATACTTGGTGGACACTAGTGTAGTACCGAGTACACGGTAAATGCTCTTTACTCGGCCAATTTGACGAATACTTGTCTTCTGAAGAAGCAAAATTATAAATTCCTCTAAACTGGTGAAATGTCAGACTAATATTTTAAAAGAAAGTTTTCACAAATCTAACTTTTTTTTCCCTTTGTAAACAGAAAACAAGCGTAAACTTTCTGCACCTTTAAATTAAATCCTTGAAAAAAATTCTTAGTTCCCTTTAATGGACGCTCATGATAAGTTGAGACAAGAGAAACATTTCTTAAAATAAAATTGAAAAAAAATATTTACATGTATACAAAATAAAAAAAGTAATAATTTCAAATCCAACACGAGATAATACGTACCTCTGTTCCGATGAAGCACTGGACTTGGGCTCTACTTCGAATGGGGTCCCAAAGAAGAGATTGCGTTGGGGAAATACAATTCAACTAAGTAGGAACAAAATAAAAAACAGTAAAACAGGTGTGATTATGTGTTAATATAAAAACTTAAGATTCAAAAAGGGTAAACGTAATTTCCCTTTAAGTTTTAATATTGAACAGATCAATAAATTTTGCTGTTCTGTTTCCCTCCCTCTCTAACCTTTCTTTCCTGAAGTAGGTACACCAGCAGGATGCAAAACCCATGTCTTCCATATAAGCAGACTTAGATAAAATGCAAACTTAAATAATTTCTTTAAAATTTTCTGCAAAAAAAAGGGCCTTCTGAATCCTAAAGTGCTACCACCAACAAAAATATCAAGTTGTATGAAGTGCAGGTTCTACCATGAGGCTGGTTGTCAATCCGTCATGATTAATGAATGTGTCAGTTTCGTATATAACAAGCTACTTCCCCTTCAATGAACAAAATCAAGACATATTTCAGATAGAAAACTTCCTAAATTTATAACTCTATATTATCTGGGTTTGCATATAAGCTTGCTCGTATTATTGCAGTGGCGTATGCAAGGGTTTGGGGGTTTAAACCCTTAAGGTTTGAATTTACCGACAAATACTTTTTTCTTTTTGATATTAAATAAAGCAGCTACTATTCTTGTCAAACAATAGTATTTGCTTCTGAAAAACTCAACCCAGAAAATCTTGCGCATATGTATAAAATAGCTTTCTTCTCAAAAATATTTCAACATCTAAATCATTCGAAAGAAACGCAAATACTGCAGCAAACATTCTATATTATAAAACCATTCAAATATAACACTTGAGAAGAAATCCTTTTATTTTAAACAATTTAAATCAACCGAGCTGTATTATCCATTCATCAAGCAAGAGGCACTTACAGGGTCCCAGGGACCGATTTACACACCTGGGTGCTTAGGCGCACTAACAAATGTGGTGCTCTCTCTTCCCCCTTACCTCAAAAAAAGATAAATAAACTCCCTTTTTGCTTACACACTTATAATATTTATGTGAAGGCTAAAATGTGAAATAATTTTTATAAATAATATAATACTTTGTAAAAAAATTTGGTGCCTTCTTTTGTTTGGGGGCCTGGGCTCGGGCCCTGAATGCCTTTTTGTAAATCAGCCCCTTTGCACTCCCTAAAAAACAATGGAGCCGCCTCTGGGGTTCCTATTTTGTCCACTTTTTTAAATAAAAAATCCAGGGTGGCAGAAGAAATTGGACAAAAAAAAAAAAAAAATCCACTGACTTTTCAAATTCTGTTTGATTATACAAATATTAGTGATTTAATAGAATCAGTATACCACATGATAGTATTATTTATTAGCCCTTCAAGTCAATAATTTAATAGAAGTGGAACAATAAATTAACCCACATTATAAATGTTTTTTAACTTGCATGCAACAATTTTACCAAAATGAAACAGATGGTTGAACATTGTTCATATTCAAAAAGAAAGCAATTTTCATCCTGGAAATAGCTTTCCAGGAAATAGAATCAAAAAGAAAACAAAATTTTCATCCTTGGAAAAAAAAATTAATAAATAAATACAATATAATAATGATCATTCAAAAATAAATACTGAATCTTTAGTTAGTTGAAAAAGATAACAGGTTCTAAGAAGGAATATTTAATGAATAATTGTAAACAGACGTTTATAAAAACTGGGATGAAATAAGCTATTTCCAAAGTGTGCATCTTTTCTCAATTGCAATTCACGGTCTTTTTGCTCAATTCAGCTGGCATAGCGAAAACAATACATAGAAGCAAAACAAAGTCACTTTATAATAGCGCGAAAAAGATACACAGGTTTACTTTCGACTGTGCCAATAATCTACAGCCTTTAGCAATTTTTAACTAAATTTTGTTTCATTGGTATAGATAAAAAAACTCAAGTTCTTTTAAAATATTAACCCGTCATCAAATTCAACCAATTCAGTCATTGTTCAAGATTATTTTAATAATATTATTGTAAAAAATTCACTCCGTCATTTATCATACAATTTTAAATAATGTTGATATATACGTATTTCTACGTTTTCATTAATTCATTTTTGTAGACGCATGACACTAGACTCGTAATTTCGAATTTTCCCTGGAGAAGGGGAAGGGGACCAAAAGGGTGTTCTCAATGTAAATCTGAAAAAAAAAAGCTCTTACACACACACACGTAAATACACCAAGCTTAGTTTCCGCCAGTCTTCCTCCGTTTGTAGTGTCCTCGAGAAAGTTCAAACCTATCCTTGTGTTGTGCCATACTTATTACAAAGACATGAAGTATCAAATGAAAATAAAAGCAGGGTAAAACAGAACTGTTCACAAAACTGAACATCAAAAAACTTACCCTTTTTTAATCCATTGTCCATAATTCGGCATCATGGCGGAAAGAAGGAAAAGGGTGTTCCCCCCGTTTGCGTTCTCCTCGCTCGGCGGTCGGCGCGCATGCGTAACTGCGTAGTGTTGGCTGGTGTTATCAATGGAATGGAGCAGAGTCACGCTTAAAATAGCCCTTTGATTTTATTGGAAATAACCGGTTTTGAAGAGACAGAAAATCGTTTTATGATGATATACTAATTTATTCGTTATTTCAATTCAAACAAAGTAATATTTTCCTTCCTGTATTTGTGGAACATTTGAGTAACAGGACCGTCTAAAATTTGAATTTTTCGGAGACTTGAATTCAAGACCAATTAACTTGGAAAAAATAAGTCACCAAATTGTCTCATTTTTAAGCACATCACTTTTAACAGTGTAATGCGCACCCCCATGCCACAAACTAATTTTGTGATAAATTTTAGGAAAATCGGTCGAACGGTTTTGGCTCTACGCGCGTCACAGACAGACAGACAGAAGGAAAGAAGGAAGTAAAAAAAGACCCACCTTCAGCTTTATTATTAGTAGAGATTTTACCTTGAAAACTTCAAATTTCACATTGTTTTAATACTTTTTTTGCCAACTGTACATACAAGTGAAGTTAATAAAACTTGTTAATAAAGAGAACAGCACAGTTCCCAAGCATAAATTTATAAACATAGAAGTTGGCACAACCCGTCCTTTTAAAATCATATTATTATTTTCTACACATGAAAGGAATTATATTGACCAGTAGTATCCATTAAACATTCCATTTCATTAGGAAATTAATTTAACATAAATAGAATGTTTTCCTTTCTGAAAAACCAACTACATTTAATTACCCTTATTTTTGACGCAAAGAAAATGTTCCCTCGCTTCTTCCTTTTAATTCATTCTCATTACTAAAATGACATTAACAAATGTGTTGAAAGCATCATTATTTCCAGCAGAAATTGTAGTGCAATAAATGAAGTAGCAACAGACATAATTAGGAGTATTCAAGTGATGTGTATACGAGGTCGAAGACGTGATCAGACTCGTTTTTTATTGTTTCTTTTCGACGGAAAAGACAATGCTTTCTTGGCAGCTATCCAGCTGGCTAGTATTCCTATTTACAGGTGTTTTCAGAACTTTTTATAAATTAATACTTAACAACTATGCATTCGAATTGTATTAATAACGAAATGATTTTTTGGAGTCTTAAATAATTTCACACGATAACTCATCTATTGTTGGCGGATCTTGAAATGTTTCAAAGGAGGGGCTGGGAGGATTGATTTTATGACTTGCTAGCTGCGTCGGCCGGATTTGCACGGGGCCACGTTGAGAATGAAAGTTATGTCAAGTGACGCGTTGTAACCCATTAATGCCTGACATTTCTTTCCCAAAGATATTTTGTATACTGGTTACAAACGGTGTTTAACGGACAGGAAAAATAATTAAAAAATATTATGTAAAGAATAACTTTTTTATTAAGGGAAAAAAAATCGTCTCTTAAAAGTTACGATAGACCCCAGAGAGTACATACTTTTTTTACTAAAATTTTCTTCTGCCTACGATATAATGTTTGAAAAGACATCTTATAAGAAGAAATAAAATCAGCAATTAACATAAACTGGGAAGCTGGGAATAACTTTGAAAACTTAGCTTTTTTTCTTGAGATTGTGAGCGATGTAATTTTTGATAAAGATCGTATTAAAACTGCTACAGAACACACTTTACAATTGTTAGGAGCTGCAATCTGTTAATAACGAATTGAAACAATACCAAGGTACTAATTGAACACTGTTATTTGGTTGAAATGTTCATTTTGGGGAAATTCAGACTCTTTTTTGGACCGTCCCTAAAAACGGACGCTAGGCATTAATTAATGGGTTAAAAAGTCCCGATTTGATTAAAGTCAATATATTTCAGGCACGCAGTTCCAACAACTAATCAATCGCCAAAAATTTTTAAATCCCCCGCTACAGGAAAAGATTAAAAGCAAAAGAAAGAATTTTATTTTTTGAACCGAAATTTTCATTTAAAGTGAAAGATTATTTTTTTAAATTCAGTTACCTAATTGTAGTGCTCAACCAACAACAGAGAGGTTGCCTATGACAAGGCTTCACTAGATAGCGTTTTATACAGGCTGCTTCATTACTCAAAACATCAATGGTAAAGATTTGCCCGCTAGAGAGCGCTGAACAAGGACCACCCAAATGTTTGTTTACAGTTATTAGCATATTGTTTTTGCTGTAAAAAGTGATGTTTATCCTATCTTTAAGGGTTAAACAATATTGATATAGATAACTGAAATGGAGTACAGAGTGAATTGATGCCGAAGGCCTTATTAGTACTTCTTTTTAGGGGAAATAAATTCCCTTTTCAGGTAAAGTTGGTCATTCAGTCATACGACATTTATTCATCTGATTACTTTCTTCGAATGAGCAACATATAGCAATGGCGTTCAATTTTGACATCTCTGCATTAATAAAATGTACGCTTAAATTCGCAGCCGATAAATAAAAATGTAGCAATGAAATTTTATTGTTCTACTAGCTGTGGGGCCCGGCGTTGCACGGGCTTTAAAGTAGTGATGAAAATTTAAATAAACTACTCGCCGTCAAGGCGGTATATAATGATATATAACCGCCAAGGCAGCTCGTCTTTAAAGTAGCGAGGAAAGTTTCAGCAAACTACTCGCCGCCAAGGCTGCTCGCCTTTAAAGTAGTAAGGAAACTTAAAACAAATTACTCGCCGCCAAGACGGCTCGCATTTAAAGGAGGGAGGAAAGTTTTAGCGAAACCGGTTTCAAAAAACTACTCCCCGCTAAAGCGGCTCGCTAAAAAACTTTCCCGCATAAAAAAGTCAATCGCGTTATTTGCACATGCTTCCGCAGGAATAAAAACAATGTCAAGTAGCACATATTTAACACTCTCCCTAATAAACAAATACAATTCCCTACCAAAAACAAATATTTCCAAACCGCTCTCTTCCTATAACATTAATTACAAAATTCCAAACAAAAAAGTTGTTTTAATATTTAGATCGCAGCCAAAAAAAAAATCCCTGCTAAAAACATGAATTACAATTTAATTTGAAACACATTTTCAAAATGGTACCAGAAAAAAAATATAAGTCATTAAGTAGGCAGGAATTCAAGTGAAACACGGACTATCGCATTATTTGCCTAGTTGAAACGCCGTAAAATGAAATGCTTTTAAGAAACGAAATGAAGAAGAGGACACCAACAATGAATTTAAAAGATGTCGCCCTAGCAACGCAATAAAACGTTAATAGTTTGATCAGGAAAGAGGTTTTCGAACTCAAAGTTCAAACGCTTGTAACTTTTTTTTCTAGTGGAGATAAAAGCTTGGTTCTTCGACTGTAAGTCGAATAAATTCTGGGGTTAAAAATATCGCTCTATCCAATGGCGTAAAAATCAAAACTGTGGAATAATTAGTTTATTTTTTATTGATGGTTTTAATGAACCAAGTATTGCAAGAAATCGGGTGAAGCCTTGCAAAAGGCAAGTTTAAAAATTGAATAACTCGTGCTGTGTTTAAGTTAGAGAATCGGAACAAACTGCATATGACGGACAAAATTTTTCTGCTTCCAACGATATGTAACATTAATATGTGCAAGTAATTTTTAACCCCAGTATTCGGCGATTTACGTGAAAATTTGCCTTGAATTCGAATAGAAAACGAATCGCTAATCGAATCTTTTCAAACTATAGCCTAAAGTCTTTCTGGATAAATGGACTATTCAACACAAAAAGAATTTTTCAAATCGAACCAGTAGTTCCTGAGATTAGCGCGTTCAAACAAACAAACAAACTCTACAGCTTTATATATTAGTAAAGATTTACTATTTTGTTTCATTATTGTTGCTCACACGATCTTAATTGCTACGCAAAAGCTCAGATGTTCATTTTGATAGCGTTGACCCATCAGAGCGATAAATGGCGAATCTATTCGAAATGTACTGTAGAAGCGATGGTGTTCAACGAAGACGATTGACAACGAAATACACTGAAGTGACAAAAGTCATGGGATACCTCTTAATATCGTGTCGGCCCTCCTTTTGCCCGGCGAAGTGCAACAACTCGACGTGGCATGGACTCAACAAGTCGTTGGAAGTCTTCTGCAGGAATATTGAGCTATGCTGTCTCTATAGACGTCCATAATTGTGAAAGCGTTGATGGGGCAGGATTTTGGGCACGAACAGACCTCTCGATGGTGTCCCATAAATGCTCAATGGGATTCATGTCGGGCGATCTAGGTGGCCAAATCATTCGTTGGAATTGTCCAGAATTTTCTTCAAACCAATTGCGAACAGTTGTGGCCCGGTGACATGGCGCATTGTCATCCATAAAAATCCCATCGTTGTTTGGGTACATGAAGTCCATGAATGGCTGCAAGTGATCTCCAAGTAGCTGCACATAAGCATTTCCAGTCAATGTTCGGTCCAGTCGCACTAGAGGACCAAGTCCATGCCATGAAAAAACAGCCCACACCATTACGGAGCCACCACCAGCTTGAACAGTGCCTTGCTGACAGTTTGGGTCCATGGCTTCGTGGGGTCTGCGCCACACTCGAACCCTACCATCGGCTCTTACCAGCTGAAATCGTGACTCATCGGACCAGGCCACGGTTTTCCATTCATCTAGGGAGCAACCGATATGCTCACGTGCCCACGAGAGTCGCTGCAAGCGATGTCGTTCTGTCAGTAAAGGCACTCGAGTCGGTCTTCTGCTGGAATAGCCCAAGAAATCCAAATTTCTCCGCACAGTTCTAGCAGACACGTCCATTGTACGTCCCACATTGATTTCTACGGTGATTTGACGCAGTGTTGCTTGTCTGTTAGAATTTACGACTCTTTGCAGACGTCGCCGGTCTCGATCTTTAAGTGCAGGCGGTCGACCACTGCGCTGTCCATGGTGGGATGTTATGCCTGAAATTTCATACTCTCGGCACACTCTTGACACAGTGGATCTGGGAATGTTGAATTCTCTAACGATTTCCGAAATGGCATGACCCATGCGTCTAGCTCCAACTAACATTCCGCGTTCAAAGTCTGTTAATTCACGTCGTGCGGTCATCATCACGTTAAAACCTCTTCACATGAATAACTTGAACAGAAATGAAAGCTCTGTAAAAGCACTGCGCATTTATACCTGTTCTATGCGATGCTACTGCCATCTGAAAATTTGCATATTGCTATCCCATGACTTTTGTCACTTCAGTGTATATTTTAACGAATTATCTTCACAACAACGAAATGGGGATATACCCGCTTAGTACTACAGACCGCTACAACTACGAAAACAAAACAAAACAAAATTACAATACACCGACGACCATTGCGACTAAATCATGGCTAACTGTGGACTTAATTTTAAAAAGTTCTAGGGCAACCCGTTGGTAGTATTGGCTCGCTTGGCAAATAGATTCGCCATTTATCGCTCTGCGGTGCCAGTGCCGTTTCATAGTTTTGAAATAAGCCGTTAAAATGCAGAATAAACCAACAAATAAAACAAGCTATTAAATAACGTTAACATATATTAAAAAATAATTGAATGCCAAATTGTAAAATGGTCGCCAACAAATTAACTTTTAATTTTGTCTTTTATTATCTGATTTGTATAAATGTTAGTTACCATAAAATTCGATAGATGTCGCTGGACAGGGACCACCGTTTTTATCCCAAGGATTTTGATCAAATGAAGCAGCCTGTATAAAACGCTATCTAGTGAAGCCTTGCCTATGATCATCAAAAATCTCATGCAATGAAACACTAATCTAACAACTTTTTCAGAGTCATATTACAGCATTTTGTACGATGAATTGATTGAAACGGAACTGCCAGTCAGTTTATTTCTGAAAGAAGTATATGCTGCATAGAGTGCGTTGCGTAGTTATATCCCATATAAATTTCGACAGCTGAAGGATATTTTTTATTTGCAATTTCACGTCTTATTTGCATAAAGAATAGAGGTGTTATAGCATTGTTAATGTGTGTGCTTATTTAGTATTTCTCATCTTTATTGTGCTCGTTTTCAAGGAACTCCTTCACCCTTTTATGAAATTATATTTTGAATAGTTTTTTAAAACCATGAACTAGTTGTATTAAGCGGTTGACAGATGCATATACATTTTATTTTACCACTTTTACCTCAAAGTAAAAGTTAATTTTAAAGTTAGTGCGGTCCCCGAGATGTTGTTTCATTATAACTCTCTCAGTAATCCATTATGAGTGAGTATTCTGAGAATAAAACTTCAAGTAAGCCTCGAAGTAAAAATTGCGCAAAAACTTTAAATTCAGGATTCTTACAATTGTTGTTTCATTTTAATTTCGTCGTAAACTGTTATGAGCGAGTATTCTCAGAATGAAACTTCAAGAAAGCCTCGGAGTAAAAATTACGCAAAAACTTTAACTTTGATGAATTCCTAGAATTGTTCTTTCATTATAACTTTTATCGTAAACTATTGTGCGAGTATTCTCAGAATTTTACTTCAGGTCGCTTCTAAGCAACCTGATAAATACTACTGAAATCTGAATATTTCTACCGATAAATGAGCAACAAGAGCAATATTCCGCAGTATCGCAGATCTACTCGCAAATGAAAAAAAATAGAAGAAGGAAAAAAGCATCATGCATCTTAAACTCAATTTCTAACAAAGAAGTGCGACAGTCTGATAGTCAACAAAACTTCTCAATCGTAATTACCCTAAAATAAGCCTCACTTTTAGGCTA
Organism: Uloborus plumipes; assembly: GCA_038373865.1. NCBI lineage: Eukaryota > Metazoa > Arthropoda > Arachnida > Araneae > Uloboridae > Uloborus > Uloborus plumipes. The sequence goes on from JAXGGA010008759.1 coordinate 45,045, forward strand.
ATTTATTAATTAGTAATTAGTCTAATTAACAAATATGAAAATGCATACAAAATTTTAAGAAAGTGCGGGATCTGATCTCCAGTGAAATTTGATCCCCAATTACAGGAACCACAAAATGTGAGGTCTTGACATTATGAAAAGTTTTTAGTATTAGTATGTTGGATATAATGTGACAATTAATGTATAGCTAGGAAGACTAAAACTAACTTTTAACCTTGCCAAAATCCATGTTAATTTTTAATATAGCGTGAAACTGAACCATCATTAGTAAATATTAATTGGACTTTTCAAACACAAATTTACAATTAAAAGAAAGAAAACTGATAAAACTCGCAACTCGATTTTTTATACATCGAGAGCGACTTAAAATTTCTAGGTCTCGCCTGTTATTTCAACAACGAGAAGAAAGTTTCAAAGGAATGAAGCGCTGAAAAATGCCATATAATCCTCAAACAATAAATTCGTCCAACTATCTTGCGAAAAAAAAAAAAAAAAAAAAAAAGAAATATTGCACAGTATATTTATAAATAAAGACTTCTGCGTCAACTAACCCAATTTCTTCTTTCCAGGTGTTTTTCCGCTAGATAGAAATAAAAGACGTTCACTAAATACGATAAAGAAGTTTTCTATCATACGGCATTTAGGAAGACCTTGTTATTGAAAAAGATTTATTTATTTATTTTTACTTCTGTACCGTTGCATTGTTATTCAAGTTACGCGTACACTGCAGAAAATGAACTGTTGTTTTTGTAATATAATACTGGCAGTCAAGGTTCCAATTTAAAACTGTAAAATGCACAGAAATAAACTGTAAAACTAGCAATTTTACTGATTCTTACTGTAAAGTTAGCAATTTCACAGTTTACTGCCGTAAAATTTAGCTGTATTATACTGTGAAAACAACAGTATAATACGGAAGCAGAGGTTCCAGTTTAAAACTGTAAATTGCATGGTGATAAACTGTTAAATTAGCAATTTCATAGTTTATTACAATAAAGCAGCAATTTTACAGTTTATCACAATAAAGCAGCAATTTTACAGTTTATTAGTGTAAAATTTAGTTTTACAGTTTATCACTGCAAAATTAGCAATTTTTACAGCTTATTACTGTAAAATTAGCTGTATAATACTGTGAAAACAGCATCCATTTTTTACAGTGTATCTAAATCTGTAGTTTTATCATTTACGTGCATAAAGTCTAAAAACCTGCAAGTCTAGAAATGATTATTGACCCGTAGCGTTACCCATGTTACAGTTACAGCCGAAGTTCTAATTTAAAACTCTAAAATGCACTGTAATAAACTGTAAAACTAGGAATTTTACAATTTTTTACTGTAAATTAGCATTTTTTAGTTTATTACTGTAAAATTAGCATTTTTTACAGTTTATTACAGTAAAATTAGGAATTTTTACAGTTTATTACTGTAAAATTAGCTGTATTACACTATAAAAACAACATTCATTTTTTACAGTGTATAGCAGTTTAAATACACGAAGTTTTAAATTCTCCATAGAGATATATTTTATTTTAATCAATTAATTTTAGTTTAAACACATGTCAGAAAAAGTAGTACTGCTATCTGTGTAAGTAAAAAAATTTAAGGAAAAAAATCTTCTTGCCCACAATTTTTTTTGAAGAAGTGCTTTATTGTGATTAGTTTGCTTTAGAAAAATGGAAAAACAGAGTTGCACTTATGCTAAGCTTTCAGTTATTGCTTAGCAAACCTAGAATAAAATGACATTCAAGGATATTTTATCTGTAACAAAAGAATCTGTCAAGAACTATACTTAGCCGTATGCTGGCATCGCCATTCTAGCATTTGATCAATGTTCTCTGAATTATCTGTGACATCAAGTTATGTCAAACATACTTTTTAGCACATAAAGTTTATTTCAAAAAATAAAATGTACCTCTCTCATCTGATGAAATAGATACGTAAAAAGTAAATAAAATAATACACAAAGTTATAGCATCTTTTGAACAATGCAGCTATTATAGTTCTTAAGTGGAAAAAAATATTAATTTTTTTCAATAAATAAATAAATAAATAAATAAATAAATAAATAAATAAATAAATAAAACTAGAAAGCACATCAAAGCGCATTTTATCGAAAAGAAAAAAAAAACTCGTTAATAAATAAAATATCTTGAATTTATTTTTAATCCGTTTCTAATAAGTAAAAATAAATAATAAAATACTCTCTTAAATGAATACCTTTTGATAGAAAAAAATCGTCTGCCAAAAAAAAGCAATAGTAATAAAAATAAAACAAATAAATAAATAAAAATAGTGTAGGTCTTTAAAGAGTAGGAGTCGGTCATTTTTTTCCCAGTCTGCATTTCTACAATGTTTGTTGAGTCAGAGTTACAGTCGAGGATTCGAAATTGTAGCTCAGGGTCTTCAGTCGGAGTTAGAGTCAAAGGTTCTAAGATTCTAATAGTAGGAGTCGTTTTTTTTTGTGCCTGCATTTCTGCCATGATTGCAATTGGAGTATAAGTCAAAGATATGGTGTCGGAGTCGGAGTCAAAAAGTTGGAGTCGTCAGTCGGAGTAGATAGGCCAAGTGGGAATCTAAGGCTCTAAAATTCAAACTTTAGAAGTGAGTCATTTTTCCCGAGCCTGCATTTCTGCCATGACTGCGGAATTTTAGTCGGGGTCCAGGATTTAGTGTCGGAGTCGATGTTAAAAAAATTGGAGTCGTCTGTCGAAGTCTATATGCAGGCGAAGTCGGAGTCGAGGGAGCCAAAAGTTTATTGATAGGAGTCGTTCATTTTTTCTGAGCCTGCATTTCTGACATGGTTGAGGAGTCGGAGTTGAGCTTTTGGAATCGGAGTCCTCAAAACAGCTTATTCAGAAAAATATTTTTCATAAATTCTTCATCAAAACCATTTTCTTACACAGTTAAATTGATGGAAATTCGCCTTTAAGTTCATAATCTGCATTGAACTTAAATTTTCTTGTAGGAGCTAATGTTTTTTTCTTGAACGGTTCGAAATTGATCGAAAACTTGTTAAAACCAAAAAGTGAAATATGTGAATGAGGTGTACTCGTCGAGATCTTTCAAACAAGTTTGTTCAAATTGGACTGTTCATTCAAAAGTTATTAGGGGTTAACAGACAGACAGACCGACAGACAGGCCGACAGACAGACCGACAGACAGACGAATAGACAGACAGACCAACAGATCAATAGACAAACAGACCGACAGAGAGACACACATTTTTCCCCACCTCAAAACTCCACTTTTCAATGTTTAATTTTTTGGCTTTATTTAATATGAGAGTGTCACGTGCGGGACAAAATGCCAGCGTTTTCGTGAAATAGCCCTGATTTGATGACGAGGTTTTATTTTTGGATTTATCTCCGTTAGTGAATGAATGCGTTTTAAATTTTAGACCGGTTTCTTTTTTATACTGCATGAGAATTACACCAGCCTTAAAGTTTATTAAAACCGACTGTTTCACAAGTCCTTGGTACTGTTGGTAGTCAGTGGAAAGGTCAAAAACATCAGTATCATAAGAAATGAATGGTAAACACGATCGGAAAAGCAGTATATTCACATTTTGTGCGTAGTTAAGAGCGAGTTTTCAGTTAAAATTTATTTCTGCTTCAAAACAAAGTTTTACTCAAAACAACTTGTTCTCATCAACACTTGGTTATAGCACCTTCTCTCTTCTCTTGTTTGAAATTGATTTTTCAATGGACTTTTTCCCAGATCAATGTCAACAAACCTTAGGCTACCACGCGAATAATAAAATCTGCAAATTTCAAAAATGTAAATTGTTTGAATCCAGCACAAGCAAATGATTGTCAGCACCAATTTCAATTTAATCCTTCTAGTCACCAATGCTGGTAATTTAACGTGGACGTTGTAAGGGCTGTCTTTTCACTTACGTTTTTATAGTTTACTGAAAAAACAAAATCACAAATCAAATTAAGGAAAAAAAAGCGCGCAAACAATGGTCCATATTAAAACTATGATGATTCAAATAAGGTTTAAGATAATTTAATTGGTTATAAATAAGGTTTAAATTAATGCATGGTATTCGTTATAAAGTCCTTCACTAATAAAGGGAATTGTTTCAATGAAATTTGTAGATTTATGCATCATTTTCTTTTAATCCTTTATTCATAAAATTTTATCATAGCGTTAATAAACTTCTTTGTGTTCACTGTTAGCAATTCTGAGAAGATCTGAGCGAAAATCAACTAGTGCAGATACAGTGAACATGTTGCAAGGTGGAGATTTCGTCATAATAGTTTCAAAATAAATGTATACTGTCGCATTAGGATTGGCTATCTGTTAAAAAATAGTTTTGGGTTATGACCCCCCCCCTACTCTCCTTGCCGCACCCTTGGATATTAGTTATTACATCTGCTGTTATCGACGATATTGCATCCATTATTTATTTATTTTTCGACGTATTAGTATTGTGAACCAGCATGTCATGTAACAGATTTTATCACTAAAAAGCTTCACAACTAAAAGAACGCATTTAGTTTTTACTTTCATAGACGTCGTTTTTAGCTTCTGATGTTAATGCCACCTTACATCTCTTTTCTACTACTGTATCTAGGAGAAAACGAGCGTAATAAGATAAAGATCAGAATTAAAAAAATAATAACTCCGAAACGCGTTTTTTAAAAGTAAATATTCTGTATTAATGCAAGACATACAAAAACCCCCTATTCCTCTTTAGTTTTGGGTTAAAAAACGTAGTAAAAGCTTTTTGAAACATAAGTTTCATAATAAAAATAAAAGAAGAAAATTAACTCCCACTGACCAAGTTTTTTTCTCTCTTCCAGTAATGGCACATATGATGTGAAACAACATTTGTTGTAACGTAAAAATATGCCGCTGTTTCATAAATTACATTAAGTATTTTTACTATTTCCCAGTCGAGAGGAATTTTGAATTTAGTTTGACAAGGAGAGACATTACCAGAAAAATAAAACTCAAAACATAAAATAGGAGGAAAAGTGCCGTAAAAATGAATTGAAGGGATAATATAAATGATCCAAACAAGGCATTTACGTTCTCGAACAAGCCGCAGCACAAAGGGGACCCAATAAAGGAGTAAGTCTCGTAACAAAAGGTGATTTCATAGAAAAAAAGAAGTCAGTCGAAGCAAACGTTGTAACAGTTTTCGAACATTTTTATCGCACTTTCAAAAAAAAAAAAAAAGAAGCTTTTCTTACTGCGAGGTAGACAAGGGTTGGCGAGAGAAGCGTCCGCTAATCTTGGGAAGATAAGTTGGCGGACTCTGCTCTCCACGTTTGGATTTCGCTCTGGAGAAGAAATATAAAAATAAAGAGAGAGCGAGAGAAACTGCTGCGGAGCCTTTTCTCCCGGAATTGAAGGAAGAAGAAGAGGAGGCGAAAGTTGGGAAGAGGGACGAGGGGAAATGTTCCATCCGAGGAGGGGTGCATGACAGGGAAATTTCACTCCAAACTCCGGGAGAGTTTCAGTCAACTTAGAGTCGCTTAGTCGTATACGACGCCATATTTGGTTCTACAAAAATTAAGTCAACTTTTCCAAATTATTTCATCTCATTCTCCAATTTGTGTTAAATAACAGGCAGCAAAAAGCAATTATATTTCTTTATGCTTATCACTCGTTGCACAAAAGATTCTACAAAGGCAAAAAATTCGATGGATCCTTTTTTCGTTGTCCAACTTTTTGAAGAACATGGACTGCAATTAAACTTTGAAGATTTCTAGAAACAGTATTAAAATAATATATATTTGCTCATAAACGGCAGCATCTCATAAAATACAGTAGTTAATTATATTTTATTTCAAAAAGTATTCGAAATTTATATTAATTGTCTACAAGTAGAGTCCACGTTCCTTATGAAGTTAATGCCTTGAAAGAATTATCTAACATGTTTGGAGTCTTTATAGGGGTGTTTTGATCAAAAATTAATCGCAAAAAAAAAGAGAAAAAAAAATCCACAAAAACAGCGGGTCATTGCGGATACACTTTTGGTTAACAAGTGCAAACTTTGAGTTCAGAAGGGGTCGACAGCAGTTTGTAACACAAACGATTGCTATTTAAGACTCAAAATTTAGACAATGCCGGCCACCTGGTCAGAGTAGTCTGCCATAGATGGTGTGGCCCCGGGTTCGAGTCCCGGCTTGGGCATGGATGTGCTTTCTCTCTTATGTCCTTGTCCTTTCTTTATGTGAATGTGTTGTTGTGTGAAAGGTTGCCTACCCTATAAACGAGTACCTATGGCATGCGTGTACTGTGGAAGTCGGACTTCACACCAAATTACGGTACAGTTGGAAAAGTGAAGCAACGCACCCCAAAATTGCCAGCTTGGCTGGCATACGACAAAAAAAAAAAAAAAAATAGACAATAAGCCATGCTTTTGTAAATGCGTCCTTTGTCAGTAACACCTTCGCGATACAAATGTACCATACAGAAAATTGCTCTTGCAGGAAAAATGACATCTTTTTAAAAGTAGCTTTTCACTAGTTGAATTTTCCATAAAGTTGTAATACAGTTAGGAGAAAATCTGACCGAACTGGGTAATAAAATCCCTTTTTTTATTTTTCTTAAGCATAAAACTGCGTCATTTGCTACTTTAACGAAAAATTAGCACTTCAGTTTAAAAAATAAATATGCATAAATAAGTTGTTTTAGACGGAAAATGCAACATTCTTTTGAAAGTATATAAGTCGCGGTTTTTTTCGACAGGGTATATGATGGAAAATTGAAAAAAAAAAAAAAATTTTTTTTTGCTTGTGATGCAAACTTTGTACTGATGATTTTTTTTAAATGACGATTGTACATTAATAATCATTGGTAGTATTACAAACGTAGCAGAAATAGAGTAATTTTGAAAGTAAAGTACTAGGAAGATAAATTGATTTGATAACGATTAATTCACGCAATTTACTTTAAAGTTTTGGGCTTAGAAATCACAAACAAAACTTTTATCACGGTTCAGTGCACTAAATTAGAAGTCTTCTATAACCCATCCTATAATTTAACTTTTCACGTATCTTGACATGGAAATCAATTATTCTCAAAAACGGGCATTATTACTTCTCGCGAGTCTTCTTTTGATGTCTATGAGTATGTGTTGGTGCTGAACTTAACCAATTTTCTTTTCTATTGTGTCGCGATGTTTTACTTCCTTTTACGTAGTAAAGGAAGTATTGTGATCACGAAAAAAAAATCACTCAAATTTGGGTCAAAATTTTGATTTTGCTCACCCCGAATGATTGTTCAGTAGTTTTTTCGACCTGTCAGCACGTGCATATGTACCTACCAACATATAAGCAGCCGAAAAATCCTTTTTAACCACCCCCGAGTTAACTACGACGAGTTTTCTCGTGACGTCTGTATGTAGGTACGTATGTATTTATGTATATATGTCGCATAACTCGAAAACTATGTGCCGTAGAAGCTTCTAGTTCGGTATGTAGGCTCTGAGGATGGTCTAGTTGTACACCTTCCCTTGTGGTTGCATTCGAATGTTCCCAAGGGGGTGTTTTACCCCCTTTTTGGGGTAAATCAGTGTTAATTTCAATGCAGACTTAAGTGATATGAATTGGCGCGACCACTTGGCGATAAGTCGCCAAGCTTTTGGTTTCCAAGTGTTTGACGCCATGTTGGCGACAAATTTGGCGAAAAAAATATTTTTTGAATTTGGGTTCAATTTGGTCTATTGGCGATATTTTGCGAAAAATCCACTGAATGATCTTAAAATCGGCCATATTTAGAAAATTAATCATTGTAAAACTTTTTTTGCATTGTTTCGTGGCAAGCTAGGGGTGTAAATGTTTGAATTGTTATCTTGCTCACTCCAAGCAGTATTTTAACACTTAAGGCATCCACTAAGAAATTTATACGTAAAAGGAAGTAGTGTGGGGTCCATACCAGATTTTTTTTAATAAAAACATTTATTATTTTACGTGTTAGAATTTCTTTCCCATTTTCTTTTTTTTTTCTTAAGCACTGTCACGGATTCATGAAGTAAAGAGGAAAACGTTTTTTTCTTCCACTTCGATCTCTTTCGAAATTTTGGGGCCTTCCTTTTTGCATTACACGGTTTCAACGGATTGCGAATTCAGTAGAAAAAAAAAAACGAATATTCTTTTTAAAAAATGCAATCAAACGATTCATATCTAAGAACACCTTTGATTAAGTCACTAATCAAACAAAAAAAATCAAAATCGGTTCATCCGCTTTGAGGCTACGTTGCCACAGACTGGCACACAGTTTTGCAATCGCGCAGATACATGCGACAAACTTTTACAATCCCCTTCTTTTTTTCTCACGAGTTAATAAAGAACACTATGGGTGGGTTGGGAAAGTGGGTCACCCTTCTAAATCTGACATATGCATATGGCTTTGATATATTTTTTACAATGATCATATCACATTTCATCACAACGACTGGTTATGCATATGCGAGTATTTTTGCTTCATGAAACTTTTTTTGTTGTAAGTCATAATATTTATGGCAAAAAATTTTGTAATGAGGTTAAGTAACATTTTTCAAAGAAATGCTTCCATATTAGTTTTTATTGTTATTTTTTTATACTCATTTAACTTTTCTGTATAGTTTATCTTAAAGTGCACACTGCAATAGAAATTTTACAAAGTATTATTAATAAGTGTCTAAGAAGACGGCTCTAACTTTCCCCGTATGTGTGCACATGCGCGTCAGACGTGTGAACATACTTTCTCTGTTATTTTTTTCGCTTACTCGACTAATCTGATTGTCGCTCTATATTTTATCACCTGTGCTCACACTTTTTATGCATTTTAAAAAAAAAAAACTTTCCTTTAGTAGTTTGCTATTTTGCAGAAAACGGGACATTTCTGTGACTCGACACAATGTACTGGGATAACGGGAGAGGTCGCCTGAAAACGGAACAGTCCCATTCAAAATGGTAAGTATAGTTCTCTTAGTCATGACCCTCAAAGTTTAGCCGGTACTAAAGTATTAACTCCACAGCAATAAAGATTTGACGGTTTATTTGCCGGGGGCGCGGGGGGGGGAGGGGTAAATAACTGCGCGCTCATAGAAACAACAACCGCAAAAAAAAGTAAAAATGCCAAATCTGATTTAAATGCCAAATCTGTAGCTGCGGCAGAGTTAATATGCAAGTACCTAAAGCCCATTCATTCTTCTTTATATCTCTCTACATATACATTATTCGTTTTCTGGGTCTTGATGTTATATTTTCCCCCAAAAACTTGTGACCAGTCTTTGTTCAACAATCAGGAAATAATGCGAAAAATCCTCCTGGTAAGTTTTAAAAATATTAACACAGCTAAAACTTTCAATACAATGTTAAAACTTCACCAACTAAATAAATTGAGACATAAAAAACCATTGAAACATCCATTAAACAGTAAAGTTTTCCATCAACCCTTGCTATTGCGAAAACTATCATAAGGTGAAACATGCAAATTTGGCGAAAATTATCCCAATGCTGAAATAGGTCTTGCCGTTTTCATACTTATTTCTTTACCTTTACATGTTATGTCTTTTTATGACTTTGCTTGGAAAATTATTTAATATTTTAATATCCCAATTTAATTGCATGGCGATTTTTTAAAATTTCAATTATACTTTAAGTATTACTAAATCGTTGTGAATAAAAATTAAACAAAATTTAACTTTCCGTTTTTAACAATATCGAATTTGGCAATGTTTTGCAAGGCAAAAAGCACTTGTTTTACTGGGGAACATTTTTGAGAAAATTTGAAGTTTTCTATGTCAAAATAATATAAAATGTAAAACGGTTTTCTGTCATCTTAATTCAACAGCTTCAACTGCTCGCTTAAGTATGACCAAATCTCACAACGACTACGTTACTGTAGATCATCTACTGTCTATAAAATACTAATTTAACTATGAACATAGTAAATCTAGAGATTAAACCCTAAGAGAGAAAATAAAAGGTACTAACTTTGACTTTGCGATCTGAAGTTCTTTAAAAAAGACGTTAATTCTTCCATTCTGTAGCTCTT
>JAXGGA010008760.1:0-55041 GCA_038373865.1 Uloborus plumipes
TAATTTTGAGCAAGCTTGAATCGCAGCGCCGTATCGTAACTTTGGAAATCAACAAAGTTGAGAAGAAGTTAAAGTTTTCTCACCACACATTTTGAAAAAAAAAAATGAATCGAAAAAAATAAAACTCACTTTAAATCAATAAACTTTTTAATTAAAAGACTTTTTCCTCACAGGCATAATATAAATAAATCAAGCCATATCTAAAAGTTAAATGACTTCAAGATATCCTTAAAGTAGACATTCATGGACATTTATAATGCAACAAACGAGATTACGCACAGTCATCCAAAAGCTATCCAAATATCTATATCTAAAACATGTAACTATCTGGATATCTATACGCGATCTAAATATCCATATCCATAATCTGGATATCCGTAAGCTATCCAAATATCCATATCCAAAACACGTAACCGAATGGATATCCAGACAATATCTGACAAATCCATATCCATGATATAGACGTACCTGGATATCTATCAGATGAGTAGTAAATCCAAGAGACGTCTGGATATATGATGGACCTATTTGGATATCTTAGAGATATTTGGTGTTGTCTGGGTATCTTAATTCTATGTTAAAAATGCAAGGAAATGGTATCATATTTAGATGTTAACGAAGACTGAAAGCATAAACTCAAATATGTAGCTCATATTAACATCAGATCTGTAACATTCATCAGATCTGTAACATTCATCAGATCTGTAACGGCTTAAAAGTGAGTAATCTAAGGAAGGGGTAAATAACTTCCTTGACCTCCCCCCTTTTATTTTCTTGCATTTAGACCTAATTTAGACTTAAAATCCAATATTAGTTTTTTTCTGCAAAAAATTTTTTTTTTCAGAAAACTCCAACTTCAAATTGGCACTTTTCTAAATAATGGCTCACATACTTCTATTTTTGAAAAGCAGGTCATTAAACTAAAGTATTTCCCTTCAAATATCTTACGGTCGTTTTGAAAAAAAAGCTGGGGAGGGGGGAATAGAAGAAATAACTTTTACTTTATTTTTAAAGTTAAAGGGATTGGATAAAACTGTTCTGTTACATACATTTTGCTTAAATTAAATTAGGCATTTAAAGTTTCAATAATGTTGATGTTCATTAGCGCACATTTTTACGTTTGGTTGGCTCCCCGCTACACCCCCCCCCCCCCACCCCACCCAAGTAAGAAGAGGAAGGGGGCGGTGGGTGTCAGCCAACTTCTAAAAGGTTGAGAACCACTGCATACTAAACCATAGACGTACTATATTCTCTACTAACATAAAATATTCATCTATTCAATGCTTCATTCATCAATGCACTTATTGATGCTACTTATATGGATTTTACTTCATGCTTCTAAAATGTTTTGGAGAGGGTACATTAGTTTTAGTTTCATGTTATTTTGAAATTCATATTTTACTTTTTACCATAGTTGGGCTTAATTTGGCGGGGACAAAGGGAGGCTTTTGCCGTTCTTGTTTTGGCCCCCTAGTTTTTAAGCAAATAATTTTCTTTCATTAATTTTTTTTATTCCTTTATTTATTTTTTCACTTTGCCCCTTACTTTACAAGGCCAAGTTACGCCTAAAGCTTAAAGTAGTGGCAAGAAACTTTGATGTACTTGAATTATAACCTCATAAATGGAATCAAAATCTAAAATTGTTTAAAACACATTTATTCTAAATTTACAGTCGTGCTCAATTGAAAAAAAAAAGAAACAGTATTTTTAATTTAAAAGCAAAAACTTTCATTACAATTATTAAATTTTTAATTTTAAATAATCATTCAGTCTTTTTTTATATGCCAATAAGAAAAAGAATGATCATGATGAAAAGACTCCATATCCAAATTAAAAGAACACATAATGAACAATTAGATTATTCTCAACTAAATATCAAGAAGTAAAAGAATGTCTTAAAGTTAAATATTTGTTCATTGAGGCAACACACTCACATATAATGATTTAAGTATTATGAATGTCAGTCAGTTTGACACCTTTAATTCCATTCTTTATCAATTATGTTTTGCTGTTCATAGCACAGAAAAGAATAGTCTTTGAATGTGGTGGATATTTCAAAGTATCCCATCGCAGACACTAATATGCATTTTTCATTCTGCCACGAAATCTTCTGCCACGTCAATAAATAAAAAGTGAAACTAAAATTTACAAAAATTTCTTAACTCGAAATCCAAACAATTTTTCAGAAAACGCATGTTCGTTTTATGAAGCTATTTTTGCTCTAAAGTATCTTTGATTGCATCATATCCAACCACTAATTTGCTTTACAGCTTTCGTAATTTCTCGATGTACGAGTGCACTAATTGTACCACCACTAGTTGCTACAGAAACACCTCGTGTATAGTCAGGTGGCGGTATTGGTGGTATTTTGTCCAGTTTTTCAGTACTGACCCCCGAATATAAATCGCAGTTGCTGTGTCCTCTTATTAAAAAATTACTCCTGTAAGCTACTGGCATTTGATAGGAAGATACAATAGCTGGCGGTCTCCCCCCAGGATACTTTGAAACTTTGCTGGTAGGATCGTTTGTTGGCAATGACAACTGTCTTGATACCATATCATGATCTGCGCGTCGCACTAAGAAGAAATTTGAAGAGTCAACAACTTTTGTTTCTCCTTCCAGTTGCCTACGTGTTCTGACTTCGTTAGTCTCCCTGCGATCTTCAGATCGACTTCTTTGTCCCATTTTGCGCCCGGAGTTGGCACCTGGATAACGAAAAGCAGAACCATTCTTCTTGTCTTCGATGAGTTTAGCACATGCTCGACTGACACGTTTGTCACTTGGAGGAATTGGGATGTCAGGGTAACTCCAGTTGATTCCACTGTCCGATTCAGACTCACTGAGTGCTGAATCCGCCGATTCTTTATCTGAGTTGGATGTCTTGGATCCGAAACCAGTCGATGTCGAGGATGCGGTCTTCGTGTAGGGTTTTTTCTGTAGCAAAGGATTGGAATTGTTGGAAGAAGTTGATTTGGTGCTCAGGTTTGGTGAAGTGCTCTCTTCGTAACAAGAATTGTCTGATCGGAATCCAACAGGCGGACGAATGGTCGGAACATCGATGAAAATTTCTTCGGTTCCTAGTTGACCAGTATCTCCGGAGAGGAACGGATCATCATCATCGTTAAATAAAGTTGTTTTCATATCCAAAATATTCAGTTGGTTCTTTTCTGCAACTGGCTAAAAGAAAAGTTGACATTAGTTTTAAACGAAAATCAAGGGAAATACTTCATGCTTTAGGTTTACGATTTAAATTGTGAAAGCAGAAAGAAATTATGTTTCAAGAAAAGCGGTTCTAAGGATCCAATTGATTCATTTTAATGTGGCTACAAATCCATACTTTGCTACTGAACATTGCCAGGGTCAACGAAAGACCACGTCAGCCTAGTCGAAAACTAGAAGCTCAGTTCAGAATCAGAGTACTATACTCTGCCGTGCTAAGCACAAAAGGGATATGTAGACGATCTCAAACTGAGGTATTGCTGTTTAAAGTTTTGCACCTCCGTGTATTTGATTCATATATATTTTTTTCATATATTATTGAAAAAAAAAATTATGATTTTGATCTATATATTTTTTAATATTTCCTGCTCTCAAATGACTATAAAACATTGCTTTGTGATAAAATAAGTTACAAAGAACCACCAAGTGACAATAACTCAAATTTGTTAAAAAATGCAGATACGACTTTTGTGCGAAGCACGGCCAGTATAGTTTTATGGGTGGAGGGCTCCACAGCGATGAAACTGGGTAGGGACCCATCTTAGATTTCGACGGTCCTGAACATTGTTGCTTTTGCTGGAGAGAACTTTTCTTCTAAACGAGTGGCCTCATAAAAAAGAAATCATTTTAATTTTTTTACCTGCACCAGGAATTTTAAAAAGAACTTTTTGAAAATGTTTTCGAAGTTTAAACAACTAATCGGGAAACGAATTTAAAAGTTTTCGAACCTCCTTCTACTTACTTTTGGTTTTGTCATTTCAGTCTTCAAAGTAGTCACTTCTTCATTTAGATCTTCACATTTCTCTTTCAACTGAAAACGAAAAAAAATAATATGTTAAGAAAAATACATAAAAATTTCAGGGTTGGGTTTTTGACGTCAAAAACTAGTTTTTGACATGACATGTCGAAAACATGTCAAAAACGTTGAAAACCTGTCGAAAACGTCAAAAACCTGTCTAAAACTCAAATACAGTGGTTATTGAGATTTTTTTATGAACATATAAGGTTTCTCATCCTGTAAAATATTAAATAAAAATTTATACATCTTATCAATCAAGTTTAATAAACATTAGATTAATAAATTTAATGAAAATTATTTATCATTCTTTTAAACTAACTTGTTTTGTCATGAAAAAAGTTAAATATTAAAACTTAAATCCAGCTTTTAAAGTAGTTTTGTTTAAATGTTTATATAACTATCAATTAGTCATCTTATCAATAGTTTAATAAAAATTAAATTAATAAATTTAATGAAAATTAATTCATTCTTTTAAATTAACTTGTTATGGAGTGAAAAAAAGTTACAAATATTAAAACTTAAATCCAAATTTTAGAGTAGTTTTGTTTAAATGTTTTAATAACTATCAATTAGTTATCTTATCGATCAAGATAAAAAAAATTAAATTAATAAATTTAATGAAAATTAATTCACATTCTTTATAAATTAACTTGTTATTCTGTGAAAAAAGTTAAATATTAAAACTTAAATCCAGTTTTTAAAGTAGTTTTGTTTAAATGTTTTAATAACTATTAAGAGCCATCATTTTGAAAATCGAACAAAAAAGGGAAATTTTGGCAGTGACCATTTTTGATTTTCCTCATTTTTTTATATGTCAAAGTAGGTCATGAGAAATAAACATTCTGAAGTTCGCAGCCCCCCAAAAAATTTTGTTCGCTCGGTAAAAATTCCCAAAGTTTGATGTTATGCAGCGCTTTTTTGGTAAAACGGCTGAAAGACGCATTTCAATGCGCTGTAGTTTTTTACAGAAACGCCACCCCATGGTTATGTTTACATTTATTGATTGTACAATGTGCAGTTATGAGGACTCCATAGTTATTTGGGTTAGGGTGTGTTTCTTTCTTCAGTTAAGGGGCCGCAAAGTATGGTTTTTAGACCATTTTCGCTCGACTTTGAACTGCGTTATTTCCCCCCTAAAAGCAACCCCCGAAATTTTTTTAACATATACTGAAAATTTATACTATGAAGAGAATATGTGGTACGAAAATTGTTTATTATTTCATTGCTTTAAAGAGAAAAAGACTTAGATATTTTTCAAATTTTCAAAATTTGCGGTTTTTTGATCGCATTTAACTCAAAACAGCAACTCTAGGAAAAAAAAGCTTTTATGGATTATGGAACCTACAGATGTGTAGAATAACGTAAAAAAGAAAGTTGCGTGGGGTCTCGTCTCGTTTTCAAGAAAATAATTTTTTTTGTAGCTCATTTTAATGCTTTTTTCTCATAGTAAAATGTGTCCATCAAGTAGGTCAAATCTGCTGAAACTCTAAGTATATAGTAATGATAGAGTTAAATTTGTATAGGGAAAGAGAAAAAGACTAAAAACACTTAATTTTGTCTAGTTTTTTTTAAATTTTTAGTTTTCTAAGTGTGCAATTAACTCAAAAAACGTGAAATCCTGAGACTTTTATTGAATGCACATATTACTAGCTTTGAAATACTGGAAAAAGTAAATTCGGTGAGGTATCTTCAGATGTATTCTAGTGGAAGGTCACAGTGACCTCCCTAAAAATTTCATGATCGAAAAATTTTGCTGACGATTTGGCAAATTTGGAAACTATTGCAACATTGAGATTTTTTAATGATACATTTTTGTCACGTGTGCTTGATCGTATTCTGTAAAAATTTAAGTTTCAGTGCCCATGAGTATCTTATACTTCTCAAGAAGATGTTCTTAATTTGCCAAAGGAATTTCCCAATTTTTCCGAATGATAAAATACGATCAACTCCACATGTAAAAAATAAATAAATAAATAGAAAATTTCTATGTTGCAGTATTGTTTCTAAAGTTGCTGAATCTTCATAAAAATTTTCCGAATATGAAATTTTTCTGGAGGTCACAGTGACCCCCTTTGACTTCCCATTGGGGAGCCTCTAAAAATACCTCACAGTATTTACTTTCTCGAATATTTCCAGTCATTGCCAGCTAGTAATATGTAAATTCAATAATTCCCTCAGTAACGATTTATCGTTTTTTAATATAATTGCAATAAGAAGCTAAAAGTTCTAAAAATTTAGACACAATTAAGTGCTGTGATTCTTTTTCACTATTACTATACACTCAATAATTACTATACACACATATATAAATTATCATCATATATTTTAAATTTTAGCAGATCTGACCTACATACTGCACACATTTTACTACGGGAGAACGCATTAAAATCTGCTACATTTTTTTTTTTCTGTAAAATTAGAAGAGACCCCTGGCTGCTTTATTTTGTACGTCGTTTTACACATATGTAGGTATCATATAATATAAAAAAATAATCATAACTTTAAAGCAATGAGATATTAAACAATTTTCGTACCACATATTCTCATCATAGTATAAATTTTCAGTATATGTTAAAAAAATTTCGGGGGGTTGCTTTTAGGGGGGAAATAACGCAGTTCAAAGTCGAGCGAAAATGGTCTAAAAACCATACTAGCGGCCCCTTAACTGAAGAAACAAACACACCCCAACCCAAATAACTATGGGGTCCTCATAACTACACATTGTACAATCAATAAATGTAAACATAACCATGGGGTGGCGTTTCTGTAAAAAGCTACAGCGCACTGAAATGCGTCCTTCAGCCGTTTTACCAAAAAAGCACTGCATAGCATCAAACTTAGGGAATTTTTACCGATCGAACAAAATTTTTTGGGGAGCTGCAAACTTCAGAATGTTCATTTCTCATGACCTACTTTGACTTATAAAAAAATGAGGAAAATCAAAAATGGTCACTGCCACACCTTGTCTGAATTTCAAAATAATGGCTCTTAATTAGCTACCTATTTTATCAATCTAAAAATCTTTACATCAGAATTTAAAGTGATTTTTTTTTCTTTTGAGTAAAAGCAAAACTAAATTAATTAGTATCAGTGTACAAATCTGCTAAATATTTTTTATCAAACTATTTTATTTATTTATTTATTAGTTATTGTTGTTACTTTTGTAATCAACTTTATCTGAGAATTACTATAAATATTCTGTACTGGAAAACAAGCTTATTGTTTCAATAGTATTACTGTGGTTTCTTTAAAAAAACTCATACCAAAAAAAAAAAAAAAAAAATACAAACTTTACTCATTTTTCAGCACTTAATTAATGTACCCACTTCATTTTTAAAATAAAAAAAACCTGTTACTGTAATTTCTCAAAGCAATAAAGCCATATGTTTGATTTTTTAAAATGCTAGTTACCATTATTTACTCCCGAACCCTTCAATTATGTTTAGGATTGCTTATTACACTTTAATTTAATAACCCTAAAACTCCAAAAGTTTACTTCAGTGTCTGAAATCAGAAATTGTAAAATTCATTTGAAAATGTATTTTGATTATCAATATCAAATTTAAACATGTTTTGGACAAAAATTGAGGTTTTTGACAATTGTCAAAAACCATGTCAAAAAGGGGTTTTTGACATGACGGTAAAAACCACGGTTAAAACCGGATAAAACCTCCGACTGTCAAAAACTTGCCAACCCTGAAAAATTTACCCCTTATTCTGACCTAGTATAACCTTGTGAGTTTTTTTCTCGGTTGTATTTTTTCTGCGCTTGCTCATTAATTGTATCAGATACAGTTCTTTCTATTTCCATGGGAAGAGGGGATGATATTGCCCAATCTGCCCATAATTTAATTAACTATAATAAATAATTTTCTTCCTGTTTGTTCTAAAAAATTCCTCCCTGTTTTTTTATGAATCATATCTTGGAATTATATGTGTCATATTTTATTACAATAAGAAATAAAGTAAAATATATATCCCAAACTTTTTTTTTTTTTTGGAAACTTTAACTTCCCACGTTGTGACAGCCCCCCCCCCCCCCCCCCCCCCCCATTTTGTAAATAAATTAAAACGGTTTTAAACGAAAAAACCCACATAGAACAACCTTTATTTCTTGCGCGGAATGTGTTATTAAAGATTCTGGGGCGAATCATCATTAATCATTTGTCATTTCAATTCTGGGTCCTTATTTTTAAGGTTAAATTAAAAAAAAAAAAAAAACTACTCGCATTCAGTGCATATACTGTAGACCCCGATTAAACGAATACTGTCCGTTCCAAGAAATATTATTCGATTAAGCGGAGATCTTAAACATTGCATCTATGGCATTGGCTTCGGTATCGGTTCCAGGATGTTTTATTCGTACAAGCAGGGTATTCGTTTATATGTTACCCGCGGGAACGACAGTATTTCAACAAACGTAATTGTCTATATTTTTCACCATCGCAACTTTGAAAATTTAAAGATAATTCCGCCTTCAAAGCGCGTCCTTCTTTCTCTCCAAGTTTATATGAATAAACTAAAAAAAAGGACGTATTTACTTACTTCTAGTTCTATTTGCATCAAATTAATTTTATCTTCTTCTAGTTTCTGAAAAGAAAAAGTAAAGAGATTAATTAAATATGAGTGTTTCTTTCTTCAGTTGCGCCATTCATTTTTGAGACATCTGCGAATTATAATAAATATTGTGTAGAAAATATGAATGAAAAAAAATTATGGCAGAAATCAACAGAATTACATTATTTAAAATGCGGTTTTAAGACTTCTTATCCTTAAAAAGAAAAGCAGGAAAGAAGGCCCAAAAACTAAACGTCTCTAAAAATATAAATAAATCAGTAAATAAAACTTATTACTTCAGGGAATATTTCAAAATAAGAAAAAGGAAAGCAGGATAATGAGATGAGTACATGTGAGCCCCACTGTCTCACCGCGTCCCCATCAAATAACTTTCAATTTCTTTGTTACCCCCCTCCTAGTTATTTTTGAGGTCATACCAGTTTGTTTCGTACGAAACAGTTTTTTGTTCGAGAGATTTTGGCCGATATCTTATTTCCATTTTTTTTTTTTTTTTCATACAGAGTTTAACCTGCGAAAAACATTGTACTCTACGTGAAAATTTAAAACTAATCTAAATAGTGATTGACGGAATTATTGCAAGAAGCTTACTTCCACAAGACATAATACTTACTTGAAGCGCCTGCCTTAAAAGCTGCACCTGAAAAAAAAAATCATTTGTTATTGTTCCTGTTCAAGCTATCATAAACAAGAAAATTTGCAATTCATTAAGAAAAAAATATTTGAAGCAAATTGACTAGAAGTTTAGTTTATCTCATACTGAAAGAAATTTCTACACATTGAGTGAAACTATATTATGTGATCCAACAGTAACCTAAAATCTGACAATGAATCTTGAAATAAAATTACTAATTGGTTTTTGATTTCGTTTAATTTATATTTTATTATGATTTGCATTTTTTAGTTTTATAAAGTTTTCTTTCACATTGTAGCTCATGTTAGAATTTATTGCAGTCAAATTCGCTTATAACTAGTTCCTATATAACGAGAACCCGAATTTAATGAAGAGACCTGAAATATTTGGATGGAGCAATGTCAAAGCTTGGAAGCATAACTCGCGATTAACAAGTAAGCTCCTTTCAAAGCGAACAAAATTTTTGTTATTCATAAAATTTCAGTGGATTTGCAGCTCAGATTATTCTTTCTTCGGAAAACGTTTCGAAGTCAACAGAACGTTAGTAACGAGTAGAGCCCGGATCTTATGAGAGTTCATTTGTGCATATGCAATTACATAGTTTTGCTTATTTTGATGTTGACACATAAATGTTTAAGTACGACGAATTTCTGAAACATACACAAATGTTACTGCGTTTTTCACTTGATTTATTTTATTTATTATTTTTTTTTTTTTCAAGAACCTGTTTTTTGATAAGCACGCTTTTACAACCAGCATAAACGTTTTATCGCGGCTGCTTCGAGCCCGTTGTAAGCGGGCTAGAAGGCTGCATCATCACTATTTGAATTATCGGCAAGGTTCATCATTTAAGGGGGCAATTATCCCCCGGATTTTGAGAAGCCAATATATTTTTAAATATGTAGGATGGTTTTTATTGTTTTTCGGTATAATACACTGCTCGACATTGAAAATGCAACACCAAGAAGGAGTGGTCAGAAATTGATGAAATTTGGTAAGAAGACAGAGACAGCATGGAACAATGAGTGATATTTATTTCAAAAGAAATAAGCAAAATTTAGAGCGAGGACGGCGTCGGCTCAGTAAGAAGTAGGACCACCGCGGACAGCGATGCACGAAGAAACACGTCTAGGCATGGAGGCAATAAGCCTGCGGATGGTGTCCTGAGGGATGGCACTCCATTCCCTTTCAACCATTTGCCACAGTTCGTCCTCTGAACGAGGCAGTGGCAGGTTCTGCAAACGGCGTCCAATCACTTCCCACACATGTTCGATTGGTAACAAGTCAGGAGAGTATGGTGGCCAGGAAAGCATCTGTACTCCTCGTAGAGCATGTTGGCTGATTCGAGCACTGTGACGCCGGGCGTTATCCTGTTGAAAAATTGCATTTGGCAGACCCAGAAGGTAGGGGATTGCCACCGGCCGCAGTACATTATCTACATATCGTTGGGCCGTCATAGTGCCCCGAATACGAACTAGAGGTGATACGGAATTGTATGCAATAGCGCCCCAAACCATTATGCCACGTTGTCGCGCTGTGGGGCGTTCCACAGTTACTGCCGGATTCGATCTTTCTCCACGTCGACGCCACACACGTATGCGATGACTATCGCTGGACAAACAGAAGCGGGATTCATCTGAGAACATTACGGTTTACCATTCTGCCATCCACGTCGCTCTGGTCCGGCACCATTCCAAACGTTGGAGTCTGTGCTGTGAGGTCAATGGCAGTCTTCTTAGCGGGTGCCGTGATTGCAGGCCACGTGCAACCAGTCGACGGGAAATGGTTCTGGTCGACACAGGAACATCCAGGGTACCTTGCACGTGCTGCAGAATCGACGTACAAGTGACTTGCTGGTCCGCCACAGCTTGTCGGTGAATCCGTCGATCCAAGCGGTCTGACGTCACTCTGGTTGCACCTGCACCCTTCAATGTGGCTACATTTCCTCTTTCCAACCATCTCCGACACAGCCGATGCACAGTGCTTGCATCCATGTGGGTATCAGCTGCAATTTGACGTATGAACCAACCTCCCCTTCTCAGTCCGATCACCATACCCCTTGTAAAGTCGTCTATATGCTGGAAGTGTCTTCGTTGAGGACGGCGTGGCATTTCCTCCTATCACACGTATCCTTCGAGACAAAAAACAAATTTCTCCGATAATTAGTCTGGCAGAAAAACCAACATGAACATAGCCCACTTTTCAACTTCATTCTCTTATATCTTACTTCACGTGCGTCGGAGAGCTGCGCATTTCATATCATTTGCATAACTCGGTGACGGGCGTTTACGGTAAAATTTGCAAGAATTTCTGACCACTCCTTCTTGGTGTTGCATTTTCAATGTCGAGCAGTGTATATACCGAGTATACACACTTTTGACAACTCCCCAACCCCTCTCAAAATTTTAGAAATAATTTGCCTGTTACCAGTAATTTTGTTTTCTTCACTTAGATAGTTCATCTTTTTTTCACTATGTCTTAGTTTCTCTTATTTTTACAGGCTTGTCGTTTAATTCGAGAGGTATTTTGCATTCCATAAGAAATCTTTGTGAAAGTGCAAATGGTATAAGCTAATATACCTACAGCTCAGTCCTGACATCCTGAGACTGCTGAAGGGTCGAAACTACAATCTCAGGATGTCATGACCGAGCTGTAGGTTAAAGTTTTGCTTTTGCCCTGGCTTATGGACGATAACTTACTACATAGTGCAGAAAGTACATCACTAGGCGAAAGTACAGAGCGGAAGGCTCTGCTACTCCTATCACTGAAAATACGGAAGTACTACGCTAGAATTATTTATTACTTTGTCCGATCCATATCTATTGCTTTTCTATAGAGCGTTTGAAATGCCAAACGAAAACTTACTTCTTTCTGAAGTCGCTCGTTTTCAGACTCCAAGTTTTGTTTGCCTCCTGCAACGTGCTCCATATCAAGATAGGTTTTCTTCCATATTTCAGTTTCCTTCCATACAGTATCTGTGCAGGGAATGCATCGTGCTCGTAGTTCCTGGGAGGAAAATATATTGAAATGTTATCTTCTGCTCTCAGTGCGGCATTTTACAATAAATAAATAAATAAATGAAAACAATATCTGTGTCCACCCGGACGCCTCGAACTGAAATTTTAAGTTAGATGGAAACTCCCAGTTTTCGTAATTGAACTCCAAACTTTCATGAACGATAATATACGGGCATGCACACATAAGTACGTGCGATGAAAGTGACATTTAAGCACAATTTAAACTTTTAATTATGTCCTCAAATTTGCCGAACCGTCAGAAAAATGCCCATTAAGGAAATTTTTTGTAAGATTACAGTGACCTCCCATCATGGTACCGCATTATGCGAATATATACATTACCTAATTTATTGAGCACAAAGAGGTTATTTCCTTATGATATTCCCTGTATGCCAATATAAACATGTCCAAAATTATTCAGTGGAGAGAGGCTACTCCTAATTGATAGTGCACTGAAGGAGAAACAACTTTTACAGAGTCCATTTATTTTTATTTCTCATTAATATACAAGAGGCTTCGCTAAAACATCCATAGACAAGTTAGTGAATTACTAAGAAATGATTTCTTTAGATGTAAAAATATTTTAGAAAAAAAAAATTGAATTGACTTCGGAACTTCACTCAGCAACTGCTCTAAAAAGTAAAAAATAATTTTATTCTTTGAACACCATCGATACTACATTTAAACATAAGTTTTGAAGTCGGCGCAAAAAAGCTAAATAGAATCATTCGAAACTATAAATATAAATTTAAATGAATCCAGGCTCTTTATTCGCATTCACATTCATTGAAAAATACATACACTGAAGTGACAAAAGTCATGGGATACCTCTTAATATCGTGTCGGCCCTCCTTTTGCCCGGCGAAGTGCAACAACTCGACGTGGCATGGACTCAACAAGTCGTTGGAAGTCTTCTGCAGGAATATTGAGCCATGCTGTCTCGATAGACGTCCATAATTGTGAAAGCGTTGATGGGGCAGGATTTTGGGCACGAACAGACCTCTCGATGGTGTCCCATAAATGCTCAATGGGATTCATGTCGGGCGATCTAGGTGGCCAAATCATTCGTTGGAATTGTCCAGAATTTTCTTCAAACCAATTGCGAACAGTTGTGGCCCGGTGACATGGCGCATTGTCATCCATAAAAATCCCATCGTTGTTTGGGTACATGAAGTCCATGAATGGCTGCAAGTGATCTCCAAGTAGCTGCACATAAGCATTTCCAGTCAATGTTCGGTCCAGTCGCACTAGAGGACCAAGTCCATGCCATGAAAAAACAGCCCACACCATTACGGAGCCACCACCAGCTTGAACAGTGCCTTGCTGACAGTTTGGGTCCATGGCTTCGTGGGGTCTGCGCCACACTCGAACCCTACCATCGGCTCTTACCAGCTGAAATCGTGACTCATCGGACCAGGCCACGGTTTTCCATTCATCTAGGGACCAACCGATATGCTCACGTGCCCACGAGAGTCGCTGCAAGCGATGTCGTTCTGTCAGTAAAGGCACTAGAGTCGGTCTTCTGCTGGAATAGCCCAAGAAATCCAAATTTCTCCGCACAGTTCTAGCAGACACGTCCATTGTACGTCCCACATTGATTTCTACGGTGATTTGACGCAGTGTTGCTTGTCTGTTAGAATTTACGACTCTTTGCAGACGTCGCCGGTCTCGATCTTTAAGTGCAGGCGGTCGACCACTGCGCTGTCCATGGTGGGATGTTATGCCTGAAATTTCATACTCTCGGCACACTCTTGACACAGTGGATCTGGGAATGTTGAATTCTCTAACGATTTCCGAAATGGCATGACCCATGCGTCTAGCTCCAACTAACATTCCGCGTTCAAAGTCTGTTAATTCACGTCGTGCGGTCATCATCACGTTAAAACCTCTTCACATGAATAACTTGAACAGAAATGAAAGCTCTGTAAAAGCACTGCGCATTTATACCTGTTCTATGCGATGCTACTGCCATCTGAAAATTTGCATATTGCTATCCCATGACTTTTGTCACTTCAGTGTATTTATGTAATGGTACAGATATTCAGCTCTCAATTTTCAATGATTTCTCTAAAAATGTTGGCAAAATATAGTAAACATCATTTTACCTATAGTTTTTGCACCGACTTCAAAACTTATGTTTAAATGTAGTATCGATGGTGTTCAAAGAATAAAATTATTTTTTACTTTTTAGAGCATTTGCTGAGTGAAGTTCCAAAGTCGGTTCATTTTTTTTTTTAATATTTTTATTTTATTCTTTTTAGTGTAAATGTACATATGAAATATGGTAATGTTTCCATTGCAAAACTTCACCTAATTTTCTTAAGTAAATTCTTCATAAAATAAACTAAGTAAGAAAAAAAAGAAAGAAAGTATCAACGCGTCAAAAATTTTAAACGATTGACACTAAAAAATAATCCTTGTTATTCTCTGATATTTATTTGTGTACTAGTTTAATTAAAGGCGAAATATTAACGGCTTTTCAACTAATTTATATTTCAAAACAACACTAGATTCTCGCAGTTCATAAAATTTCACGACATATTACAGACGTGGTCCGCTAATGAGTTTCATGTTTGCTTCAGTTAAGCTTTCATTCAAAATTTTCATGATCATTATAATAACTGTTTCATATCAATCACGTTCTGTAACAATGGATTTTATATTTAATCATTTAGGACAAATCGCTTTAAATTTGACCAAAAATTTGGAGATTTTCCTCACTTTCTTCAGAATTCCTTTATCAAACCGTATGTAAATTAAGACTAATAAAACCTGAAATATTACGAATCAATCAGTACCTGGTACGACTTTCAGTTCGTTGGAGTTCAGGAGAAAAAAGCAGGACATAGAAAGATACTCGGTTTAAAATTTTCAAAAAGACCATAGAAAGGAATTTCCAGAGAAGCCTGGCGTTCAAAATGGTCATTATTACGATTACTGTGATCCCAATTTCTTTTTCGAAAGATTTCTGCAGGTTCCCGTTATCGAACCCGGACCACGAGAGGATGGGACCAATCGGAAAGAAAGACCTTTCTAACAAAAAAAGAATTTTTGAAATCGGTCCAGGCGTCTTCGAGTAATCTTGTAACATACCAAAAAAAAAAAAAATTCTCCGACGAAATGGTATAACCTCCTACCATTTGTTGAAGCTCGGTTAAAAATGGAAAAACGTTTCTGAAAAGTTCCCGGGAGTGTGATACGTTAAAGTTTAAAATCACAGTAGAACTCGAGCTATCCCCAACTCCGTACTAGCCACAAACAGCCTGAAATATCCCGTATCGAGCTTTCAAAATTTCACGGGGAAAATTGAAGAAGGAAAATGTACTAAGATTTGCTAAATAAGGAGTCTATCTACGCGAGCTAATATCACCAGCCTTCTTGCGAAGCTAGTTGCAAGTGCATGTGTGAATATTATTGGGTGGACATAGTGGCAGTTCTATTTTAAAACGTAAAAAATGTTTGCTCATATTATTTAATTACAAGCTATTGTTCTCTTAAAACTCATTCTTCACTCTCCAATTTTTTAACATATCTTACATTAATTACATAAAATGGACCCCCTTTTTAAAGAGGAAAATACAAATTATTTGACTATGCAAATTTGATCGGGCCTCAATTGATGCGGATGGTTTAGAGTTCCACTGTGTTATTATTACTTTCTTCAAGCTATATGTCCACTCAAGTTCAGATGGACATGTGTGAGAGGAATTAAGGGAATAATGCACCTGAATATTAGCTGGACAAAAGCGATTCGTGATCCGTTACTTTTTGACGGGATCTTGTAAAAACGTGCTATATAGGTAGTAATTTAAGTAATAATGTCAGGTATATTAAATATAAAGATTAGATCACGCCACCATTAGAGAGCGCTCGAGAGCGGCGAGAGAGCGATGTGTGTGAGTCCTACACTCCAAGACCGGTGGGACCAAGAGAAAACTCACCACCCCAACTCACCCCATCACACCGACCCCCGCTAATTTCTAGACCGTTAGAGATAGCATATAGTGCATTGAGGGAAAAAATTCTCCATAGAGGCCTGTACTGAGGGCAGGGAGAGGTGTGGGGGGGGTGGGTGGGGCGGCGAGGTGGGGGGGGGGTGTGGTGGGGTTTCAAAAAAAATCAAATTTTGAAAGAGTTACGAAATTTAAATTTTTATACAGCCCCCCAGTCCTATCAATCATATTTAGTAAAACATTCTTGACACTGTAACGTTTAAAACTAAAAAAAAATCACTCTTCTACCACAAAAATTGACCTGAGTTATGACGTTTTGAAAAATCAAGATTTTGCATTATTTCATGACGTCATCGAGAGATCGCTTAAGGGATCGTATGCGAAATCCTTCAAAATCTTGATTTTTCAAAACGTCATAACTCGGTCAATTTTTGTGGTAGAAGAGTGATTTTTTTTTAGTTTTAAACGTTACAGTGTCAAGAATGTTTTACTAAATATGATTGATAGGACTGGGGGCTGTATAAAAATTTAAATTTCGTAACTCTTTCAAAATTTGATTTTTTGAAAAACATTGAATAGACCCAAAATCCCTTTCAAAATTTGGAGATTTTTTCCTAAATAAACTAGATGCTTATCTCTAACGGTTTAGAAATTAGCTATTGGTCCACGATTGGAGTGGACACTCTGTATATAATAATAAGATTGAAACGTAAATCTTCATGATATTTTTATTGAAATAATTGTTCTAATTAAATGTGCAATTTTATATTAGATGAAACAATTACATTTTCAGAATTTAAAAACAAGTTTTTTTGTCATAATCAAAATAAAGAAGTGATAAATTTTTAGATTTAATCTCTGTTAGCGAAATTCTCATTGCCTGGTAAGGTAAAGATACATTCGCCACACAATTTCTGCATATTTTGTTAAATGTCTCATGATAATCTTGATTCTTACCTAATAGTACAATAATTATCTCAAATATACAACCCCTTTTGTAGATTGTAGTATTTACTTAATATATTTTACAAAAATATTTAGTAAATATTAAATATACTTATGAAATATTTAGTAAATACTAAATATATTTATGAAATATTTAGTAAATACTAAATATATTTATGAAATATGTTCAGTAAACATACAAATTACAAGAAATAAATGACCCGTTAAAGGATTAAAATCAAATGGACCCTAATCATCAACGGAGTCGTAACAATCCATTTAACATTTCTTCTGCAGGTATTTTTGATTCAGTATGCAGTGTTAGTAGTAGTGCTATACGAAAACTACGTTTTATTTTATAATCCACGGAATGTCTTATCCCATTCATGAGCACGCGTTAGGGGCTTATGACACGACTACAGTTACGTGAAAAGGTATTAAAAGAAAAGAGAATTAGTTTTCAACTATTTTCTGGCAAGTAAGCTAAGAAGCTTTAAATCGGAAAAATACGATTATAAAGGGAAGTATTTTGCACCAAGAGACTCGTTAATCATTCTGTTTCAGCATTTCTATGCAGAAACATTCAAACGATCTCTTTTTACAAGAGTTTTTAAGTCGGAAAGATATGTGTGTTAGTGGACGGCAGAAAATCGGATTTGTGTCTCTTCTATTCTCTACTCAGCCACGGTTAATACCCGCACGCGTGGCATCATGTGAATAGAGTCCATTCCATCTGAGGAGAAGGTTTTTAAAATTATCAGTTTATTTGTATGAACAAAAAAAAAAGTGGTATTTTTTTAAATTTATTTTTGCTCTGAATTTCTTCAAAATACCTCATTATTTCAAGACGTTGTATAAGTACTACTTTTTAATTATTATTTGTTTCTTTATATTACTTTTTATTAATTACCAAATTAAAATTCGTCTTTTTTTATTGCTATACTTGTTTTAAGGATCAATTATATTTGAAAGTAGCATTTGCCGAAATCTTCATTTGTAAAAAAAGTTCGTAGACGAAGCACAATTCTTATCACCTTAGTAAATTGATGTTTGATTTCTGAAAAATGTAAATTAAAAACCATAAAGATAGTTTAAAATCTTGATACAAATTTTCAGTTACTCGCCATCAAAACTATTTCTCTTCGGAAAATTCATAAAATAGATCCTTCACTATTTGAACGACAAGACTGTTCTGAACTATTGTTTAATGTTTAAATAATCATCAATGTTCTCAATCATCTAACATTTTTAGACAGCCTTAGCTTGAGCCTTTATATAGACCTTAGTCAATTAGGGATCTACATAGGGGCCTTAGCCATAGCTAAAGAAATGTATACATATAACTCTTCAAGATCATTTCTTGCGGTTACGATTATTGCGACGATTTTCAGCTCTGTTCCAAGCCCTCCTCGTAGATGTAAATACTCACTGTTTCTAATGCTGCTATGTCCAATCCAGCTTCTTCTAGTTCGCATTGTAGGCGGATTCGATCAGCAGGCCTTGGACTAGTTTTAAGAAGAGTGTTCAGGAACTTCAGTGCAGCCGTCTGAAAATAAAATGTAGATGAAAATTTGACAGTACTGCCATATTCTCATGCAGTAAATGATATCCCCGTTATCAATGTACTACAAAGAAGCTCCTTTCCATATTATGTGTCATATTAACTGGAAAAGAGATCGTGCTAAAAGAAAGTCACAGCTTTATAACTGAACTTGAACAGTGTTACTCCGTTACAAAAGGGGTATTCTCAAAGTTTCCCGCATTAAGTGGGCCCAAATACCCAATGAGTTGGAAAACATTCGTTTACATTGCAAACTGTACTCGACCAATGCCACTTGAACCAGATCCACCCTCCACCTGGTAAGGAGTAGTTCGAAAATTCTACCTGCAATGGGGAAACACACTTTCTAATCCCGGTTTGAGAATGGCTCCAATGAGCCGGCTTTTTAGTCAATGTAAATGGCTTCGAATACACCAAATTTAAAACAAGCCCATTTTCGTTTTATTTTGCAAATTCACGAGAAAAGGGGAGGTTTAGCAAAATCAAGTGAACGGTCATATTTTCATCTGTGATTGAGTACTTTTGAGCAGTTTTAATGCTTATTCATTTCAGTAGACTTTATTCGATTTTCACTCCTTTTGAAGTTATATTTCTTTTGGCACGAATAAAGGCAAATTTCAACACAAACGGAAGCATTAAAATGAAAGTAACATAAAAAATTAGCGATATTTTCCAAATTTCAAGCCAAAAATGAGATGTTATATCAAGTGTCAGCTTGGTAATATTCGAGACTTTTGATCAGGTCCCTCTCAGCGGCGGATTTACAGGTTAAGGACTCGTAGCAATGCGTTTTTGTGGCCTTTTTGTCTATCACTTTGTAAACAGGAGTTTTAGGCAGGGATTCAAGTGAAACAGGCAATCGCAAATTACAATCGCGACTGGAAATGAATTACATTAGAACGTTTCTTGATAAAAACATCGTGACGTTTGCCTATGAAAAACGAGCTAGATAAAACGTCACAGCCTACTTGGCGAATAAGAGGAGATCGCTGAGTGCTTGTGAGCTCTTATTGGCTCCACCCGTAGTGACGTCATGCCAATTTAAGTTGATGATAATGTAATTCACTTCCAGTAGCGATTGCAATTCGAAGCGATCGCAGTGCTGTTTCACTTGAATCCCTGCCTAAGAGACAAATAGTACATCATTGTAACTGATGTCACAACTAATCATTATTTAGTAACATATCTTGTAATCAGCCGTATGTATGGGAAAAATGAACCAACCTATCTTTGTAAGATTACCTTTCCGCAATGCTATATCTGATGGCAATAAGAGAATCTTTTTGACACAAAAAACCTCTCTGTCATTAAAAATAACTTTTATGAGGAGTTATTTTAAAAAAGAAACTATCGTCTCTTGGATTATTTCCCGTTGGTTGCAATTTCTCGCCACTCCACGTAAAAGCCATTCCACGGAAAAACTAAAACGGACTTATCGTTGCACACGTCGCAGCTCATACATTTTTTTTCAATTAAAAAGTAATAGTTTTAAAAGATAATGAACAAAAATTTTATTGCTCAAGAAATCAGAAACGTAAGTTTGACTGCTGAAACAACAAAATTTTGTTCATTGCCTTTTGAAATTATTAATTTTAATAAAATATGAGATGTCGCAAGCGGTACAAAATGGCGGCTTTTTCCTGGACTGGCGTATAACAGCTCCTATGACCTTAAGAGGATAATAACTAAATACCTCTAGGATTACAAATAAGCAGGCCGGTCATTTCGGGATTCAGGGGGGGGGGTCAGTTGCTCCCTCCCCTGACTTTGGGAAATCAATGCATTTGCATGTAAGTAGGCGTGGTTTTTGCTTTTTTTTTTTTTTGGCGAATTTACATTGTGTATACACCCTTTGCCCCCCTTCCCCTCGGAAAAATTCGAAATGACCGTCCTGCAAATAAGACTGGGAGCTGTGCTCTATGACGTAATTATTTCTTAAAAGTAAAGGGGGGAAAAAACTTGTTATTGACCGTTCTGGAGGAGGTATGTTTATAGAAAATATAATTATTTTTCTTCACATTAAATGGGAAAAGCTTCTATTCCAGGTTTCCTCACGTCTTTCAAAACTGGGAACTGTTTTTTTTTTATTTAGGGAATGATTGTATTCATATTTAAAATTACTCGAGAACTTTATTGGCCAACAATAGATAAATTTGCGTTTGCACTGAGACATGTAAGGAGAAAAAAGAGAGAGCCATTTTAACATTCCACATAACCAATTTCTCACGTAACTGGGTTTTTAAGGCAATTTCCGTTCACAGGAGAATATTCCATGATTTGTGTGAGAGAATCGCGTTTTATAGTGACGTCAAGTTGAGTGGAAGCAATAAAGCTTTTTTTCCTTCTTTTATCTGGTAAGATATGACATAAACAAAAAAGTGTTTTTCGAAATCCGGAATTGCCTTATTTCGGAATCAGAGTTACGTGGAAAAGATTTCTTCTGTCTTTGACCCTGTTTCGTCGAGTTGGAGTTTCTCGTATTTAGTTGATTGTCCATTCTCTCAGAATTGATGTACTGCTGCATTACCCCAAAGAATCAATAAAATTTTCATTTCACGTGAGAAAGTGACAGTATAGAGAAGTTTCAGCTATTTCCATAATCGTGACTTTCAAGAAGCTGAAATTTAGAAATAAAAATTTTATTCATCCAAAATTTCTATTGTATTCCACAAATGCAACGCAAAAGAATTGAAGTGAACTGCAATAATTGAAAGAAAGCTTTCGAAAATGGAATTAGATTGAGAACGTTACCTTTCCATTGTGCAAGGTTGTTGTCTGATGCTATAATGCTCAATGAAAATTGGAAATAACTTTCTATTTTAAAGTTCTATAAGATTTTTCTTGACTGTTTTATGACAAAAAATACAGCATCAAAACTTGTTCTATTTTTCACTCAAGGAAAAAAAAATCGACGCACCAAGGAGGAGTTGTCCGATTGAGAATGCGTCGATTTTTTTATTAAGAGTATTTATACGTATGCTCAAATCTTTCTCCAGGGTAAAGATATTTTTTCCCCTAAAAGCGATGATTTCCCCCCTTTTTTTTAAGTAAAAACCTGATACGATTTCAAATGAAACCTTTCTTAATATTCATAGCCTTGTTTTCGATGTCTAGTGTGTTAAGAAAATACAAGAAATGTTGTATTACTCATCGCAACTATATATCTTTATCTCGAGTACATTTTACTGTAGTGATTTATTTTTAAGTAAATATGAACCTAATCCGGTCTTTCTTATGAAGACGCATCGGAAATTTTGCAATTCTCTCCCTTTGTTTGCCAACTCTATCGCGAAAGTTTAAAAAAGTATAAGAAACAGCTTGAAAAAAGTCTCGATGTATTGTAAAAACTTAGTAGAAAAAAAGATAATTTTAATTTTAGGATTCATTAATTGGTCCAGTAAGTTTCAAAAACTTTTTTGAGAGAAAAGGAGATGCAAGCAATTTTTTAAAATATCAATGATTAATGAGATAATTTTTCTTCACATCTCACTCTTAAGCTTTGATATTTAGCAACGATCTAACAGTAAAATAATTTGCTTTGGAAAATAATTGCGATTACTTTGTAAATCATGGAAAAAATTAATCCTTATTTATTTACCTATTCAATCTGTAAAGGGGGTCATTTTTACTGTATCTCCCATGGTACGTTTTTCCCACCATTGTACGCCAACATATTTTTTTTTTATGTTAGAATTGAATTATTTGTAACGCTAGCTGTTATTAGAATTACACCTTTTTAAAAGACAAATTCGGTTCTACCATCTGACTGCCAAAGCCACGCTCCCCTTTTATTTTTAAATGTCGCTTAGAACGACTGCAATCAGTGTGTTTAAATTTAATCAGGAGTTTATAAGAGTGAAAAAAAAAGGTTTTTGTTTTCTCGACTGACCAAATTGCCATTTAAGTTAAGTCCCATGAAAGGGTAAGAAAGATGAATTGTGTAATTTTTCGAGCAAAAGGAACGACATTTAAGAACTGATTGGGATTCATGTTCCATTTTCACTCACCAATTGAAAAGCAGTTTTAATGAATGTACAATATAGCTTCCACTTTTTTCTTTTTTTAAATAGTAGATAAAGTTAAATTTTGAATGTAACTTGATGAGAATTCCTTGTAGAAGTTTTTAAATCTGCGAGCTACGAAGGAAGGTACTGTTAGAAATGTAATTTTAGCATATGAGTAATATTTTAAGCAGTATAATAAATTAAACCCATTTTGTGATATCACGATATAAAGCTAGGAGTTTTTAAGCATTTGGAAGCTTTATTTTTCTAATTGAACTGCATCACTTTTAGTAAAATAATTTATTTTATAATATATTTTTTGGCATTTTTCATAGTTACACTCAGTGGCTTGAAAGCTTCAAATTAAAGAGAATAATTCATTGCGAAACGTTATTAGAATTATAATTTCAATTTTTGCGTAAGCACACAATATTTCGGAAGTTTTTCGTCAACTCTGGGCCAAAAGATACAATAATACTATTAAAATATGAATGGGGCTGTAAAATATTTTTAATTGAGAGTCAAAGTTAAACCGAATTCCTTATTTGAAGTCTTCAGGTTTAACTCTTAACTGGTGCGTTGATATTTTTTCCACGTAAGGTTTGGTATGTAACCCAAAGATTTGATAAGAGAGAAAAGACAAGGAAAGGAGAAAGAAAGTAGATCCATGCCAGAACCGGGATTCGAACTTGGGACCTTTCCATTCAAGTCCGACTTCCCCGACCGCTAGACAAAGTGGCAGGCATGGTTTCCTGGCAAGGAGCTCTTTCAGATAACTCATTTGATGAATTGTTCAAAGACATGGCATCACGTTTGGTTTAGAGCGAGGGTGAATGTATTTAAGAATCAATGTACACCGGTACTTTTATGCTAAAAGATACAAATAAATGTCATGCTGTTTCGCAAAAAATACACAATTTAAAAACGTTTTA
Organism: Uloborus plumipes; assembly: GCA_038373865.1. Taxonomy (NCBI): domain Eukaryota; kingdom Metazoa; phylum Arthropoda; class Arachnida; order Araneae; family Uloboridae; genus Uloborus; species Uloborus plumipes. Next base: position 23,640 of record JAXGGA010008760.1, read on the forward strand.
CAATAAACAACACAAATAAATAAAAGCATCAATTGATCACAACAATAATTCTTGGTTTGTCATCTAATGTTATTCAGAAAAAAATTAACTATTGTTAAAAAAAAATTATGTGTTCAGGCCCTAGCGAATCATCTTGATATAAGGAACATCTCTCGAGTAGAAAAAGGTTAGACATCACTTCTAGGGCGTAAGACATGCCCTTAACTAGTGAAGACTAGTTAACTCTTTATGTCCCAAATTAATTTAGCAAATTTTTAAAATCAGTAGAGTGTAAGGCCCTTTACGAATTATGGCCCCTAAGAAAATTGTTTGCGATTGCAGGTACCATCTGTCGGCCTCTCAGCGAAGTACAAGGAGTGGTACTTAAAAGCTTCAGCATGATTACAGCCATATAAGGATTCATAATACTAAATTAATATAAGCGGGACTTCTGAGTCCCGTCGGGGCATAAACTGATAAGGGTCCCCATGCAAATAGGAATCACATTTTTCAAGTAAAATGTCTCAGCTTACCTGAAATGCTGGTGGAGATGCTATGCTTCCCTGCAGCAATCCGACAAGAAATTTGAATCTCACTGGCTCTCCAAAGACAACGCGAATTGCTGTCAGCGCCTCGAGAATCAGTGCGTGACCACGGCCAGACAACTCCAGAACACGCACCAGCAGCTGAAACAAAACGGATTTGGCTCAATTAACTCGTAAGGACCTCCAATACTTTGTATCACAAGTATCTCTGATTCGCAGGTTTGTTTCCCTTTAGCTGCCTTGTCCGATCTTTCGTTTCGAGACAGACCATACCACCATAGGACGACAGCGAAGATGATGGCTCGTAGAGGAAAATATCATTCGAATTATCCCTCGGTGAATGACCAGTCGAAACTTTCGATTGCTTCTGCTTTGATCGGTTTTGTAGAATTGATAACTACCAGCAGCCTCTTAAACAATGTAATCAGGGATAACTGAAAGCACAATAATAGCTTCCTCGAAATGTAAATGCGCATTTAAAGGATTTCAGGCAAGCTTTTTTTTTTCTCTGTTGAAACGTGCTTCAGAGCTCTTAATGATTTTTTGATGAGTGAACATTTAGAATGACAAAATTGATTCTGAGTCAGATGCTACGTGCTACGTCTCTTAGTTTGAGACAGCCGAAAAAAAAAAATCATTCATGCTTTGTAGCGAATTTTTTTCCCTGGAGCAAAACCAACAGACTACATATATATTTATGAAAGCACACATTGAAAATATTTTTCATAAGTAACTTGTCCATTTAGACATTGGATCAAAAAATGCTCCATGTTCAATTTTCAAACAAATTTTATAACAAGTATTTTTCTGAGACACAGTAAAATTAGGGAGAAAGATACATTAATTTATGAAAGTAGCGTGGGAATATTTAATTAAATTAGAGTTCCTAGTTATTAGAGTGTGAAATACAAAATCCACACTCATGATTTAGAAAGTTTTTTCTTTCGATTTCAAGCTAATTGTTTATTTATTCATTTATTTTGTTGTTGTTTCGTTTTACCAGAATCAGATAGAGATAAAGCAAACCCTGGCTTATGGAAATAATTTGATATTACGCAATCCAGCTCTCGTTCTATACATATTGATTTTTATTAAAGTTACCCGGCTTAGATATACATAGAGTTAGTTTTAAGTCTTTATGAAACAATGTCATTGAACTTCGATACATAATGTTAAATATATCAATCGGGAAAAAAATGCAAGAAGAAAATACAAAATGTTTTACCTCAAGGTGAGAGCTTAGTGGCTTGTTAATGAAATGCGACTATCACCTCATAGTTGCTGCAATTGCTTGAGCAATCTGTTGTGCCACTAATGAACATGCTATAACGCACTTTGAACTTTGAATATGTGATTAAATCAAAAGGAACACACAAACATTAAACAAATTCTGTGATGAAGTGAAGTTGTTCCCAAATTGTTCCTTTTTCTTCGTGCAGCCCTTTCTCCCCTGATGGTAAAAATGTGAGCTGGTAGTAACTTATTGCAAATTTCCTTTCCTAATCTTATTCCGCGTCGACACATGAAAACGTTATTCTGTAAAAGATTACTTCACAATTTTTGCAGCGTTTAAAGAGCGCGAATCCTATCCTTTTAACAGATCAGATAAACGTTTTCGCATTCTCCTGAAAAGGACGGAGAATGGATTTACGTTAGTCTTTCTCTGAGGGGTACAGATGCGCACTTGAAGTTTCAATCGCTCAACATTTTCTTGAACAAACTCTCTACATGCGTCCAAACAGTGTTAACTTTAATTATAACCATCCGGTATAAAAATAAATTGAAGCAATTACTGGTCTATTTGTTGAACAAATCACTTTAAAATCTTCCGATTCTTATTTGCATTGTTTCCGATCCGCTATAGGAATCTAAAACAAATGAACGAAACGGCGAAGAACAAAGAGGAGTTCCGCAAGGGAAAGACGTAAAAGAGGCCAACGCAAACAATCACGCAACTTGCCCACTCTGGAAACAGAAACATTTAAAACGTTGTTATCAGCTAATAACCTCGATTTTACGAACATATTACGGATATCCTGAAATACGAAGGAGATAAATGATGCTGATGTGATTTGGGAAGATCTGGAAAATTTAATTGAAAATAGAACATGGTATAGTTCGAGAAAAAAATAAATGAGGTGCTGAAATATTTTCGTGCCGCAGCTCATTTAATGAAATAAATTTCGCCCTTTATGTGTGTGTAACTTCAGTTTTGCTAATTGGAGCGAGGTTTCAGAAAATAAAATAGAAGTTTCATGCACACTTTCTTACAGTTTCAACTAAACAGAATGGCTAAAATACGTGATTAACCTGTACTGGGATGCTGAAACTAGCTAACAGAAGTGAGTGCAGTTATAAGTTTGCTGATTAACTGCTTTATGTGAATGAGACTACATACAGTGTGCATGCAGCTATTTAGTTAGTGTGCATACAGCTATAGTTAGAGCCAAATTAGCATATATCCTATGAAAAAACAGTTACCTGCTCAGGATAAAAGACAATAGGCTTGATGTCTGAGTTTCTTGAAGTATTTAGAGACGTTCCTATTATCTCTTTAGCCTTGGTGCGTAGGACTAGTAGTGTCATCAAATTGGTCTAGAGGGGATTAATCTCTAACCGGTGAGATAATTGTTTCTTTGCAACAAAGAGAAAGGCTGGGTATGCATTTTAGTAAATATCACGAGTGTTCATCTTTCAGATGGAAAAAAGTATTTCGTTTCCTGTATTCTTTTGAAATACAGAAGTTTTTCTAAATAATTGAAGCACATAAAAAAGTTTGTGAATCATAACGACGAACTGCGAAGCCATTTTGCTTTATTTTATTCTGTAAAGGTAAGAAGAGCATTATTTTTTGAGGTAGTATGACTGAAACATTTTAAAGTTCAGTGCTTTTTGAAAACGAATGAAAAGATTAAAACATCAGATATCCTTCAGCATTTTAAAGAAATGCATCATTAAACATTAAGCTGTCGCCGAATGTCATTTATTTTTGCCATTGAATTAATATTTAATCGATTAATTTTAAGGCTTGTGAAATAAAATTTTAATTTCAAATATAATTTCCCTTTCACTGTGGGAATAGTTGTGCGGGGCGGGGGTTACAAAGGTTTAGATTGCTTTCAGGAACGTGGAAGCTCAAACGCCTAGCTTCCTCGTGAAAAATCTAAAAAAATGGCGAGTTCAGGGCAAAGAAACTACTTTTTAAGATCTCTCATACTCTTTATGACTGTGGGTTCGACTTCCACTGGTCTCCTGAGTATCATTTTCTCTCTCTTGTGATGTATGCGTTTTTGTGTGTTTTTTGTGTGTCGTTACAAACTTTTAAAAAATGGTAGTACGTGCTGTTTTATTAGAAGGCCGACCTTCTTGTAAGACAGTGGCACACCTCCTCCCCTCACCTGTGGAACGCGACAACAACAACAACAGTCACTAGCAGTTCTTGAGCGCACTCCCCCCAAGAACAATGCGACATTAAAAGATACTAAAATCCTCGAAAATTACCCTCCTCAAAATTGCAATGGTGCAGCGTGCGCCATGACAACTCCACCCCTCCCTCTCCTTCCTTCTGGTACTCCTGCTTATACGACAAACTCACATTTTAAAGCCAACTTGGCATAAATGAAAAACAGCAATTGCTCTTATTTGGTCTGAAATCAAGTTTGATGTTCGTCGCCAATGACAAATGAAATACTCTTGAAAAAAATTTCACCTATTCAAAGTATTACATAACTATCTACGTTTGGGCTCTTTCGAAAGGTAAGAACTCTTATTCTCTTTTGTTTCAACGAAATTCGTTGTTCTTTGTTCACTTTTCCAAAAGAACGAACTCATTTCAGAAAAAAATGCAACTCATTTGTCTCAATGAAACAATTTGGAGCATTCACGCGTAATTACGTTTGGAAGAAAAGGAAAGCACTAGTGCGTGAACTGAATTTTCCCTATTTTTTCATTTTATTCTACAGTTATAACGAAAAGGTGAGAAAGGGGGAAAAACTAAACGGAAGTATTTCGGATGGTTTGGAATTAATTGGATCACTGTTCATTTATTTCTTCCATAATAGCTATTACAATTAATTTATTTTCTAAAAACAGAAAAAACAAAAAAAAAAAGAAGAGATTTTTCTCTTGACAAACTACACTAGTGTATATTTGCACGAAGTGTTTCAAAATGAATCATTCATTTATCATATAGCTTTGAAAGTTTTACTTTTGAAGATACAGTCGACGCTCGATATAACGACCGTCTCCGTCCTACAGAAAACGGTCTTTATAATGAGTGTTCGCTATAAGAGGTAGAACATAGAGTATATTGGGATACAGTTGGGGATTTTCTCACCGGTCGTTATATAAAGATGGTCTTTATAACGTGTGGTCGTTATAACGAGCGTCGACTGTAGAAAATTTTCACCAAAAATAATCGAGGGGTTTGCTTTCAATTTGGTGAGGCACATGACTTTTTTATCCGTTAAGATAGACGCCATCGATTCCATAAAAGTATTCGTTAAATCTGAGACCGGCTATTGTAAGTGTTGTGTGAATAAGAGTTCGATCTAAACTGCATGCAGAATTCACTTAGACTCGACGAAAAAGTGCAGGCTGCAAAATAGCAAATGTAAATAATGCTAATGAAAATAAAGAAACGAAGTATAACCAAAGAATAAACATCTCACTCAAAAATGAGTTTGTGGATAAAAGTGAACTGAAATAACCAAAAAAGTAATGAATACAACTACGATGTATAGTACTGAATGCGATCAGTACGTGATTATGTCTGACTAACAATTCAATACACTTCGCAGCAGTTTAACTTAGCAGTGACGTCACTACGGGCGGAGCCAACAGCGTGACGTTAGCCTATGAAAAACGAGCTAGATAAAACGTCACAGCCTACTTGGCGAATTAGAGGAGACCGCTGACTGCTTGTGAGCTCTTATTGGCTCCGCCCGTAGTGACGTCACTACCAAGTTAAACTGCTGCGAAGTATAGATGTATTACGTTTCTTAATATTATTTTTATTTATTTTTTATTATGACATTTGGTCCTTCATTTTATGCTCTCGGTAAGTTATCATAAATAATTCGCTTTTTTTCATAAAGTTATGAAATATGGAAACGAAAGAAAATGTTTTGATAATTTTTTGAGATATTTCTCGTACGAATATTATGCCTGTATTCTGAAATTACATAAAAAAATACTAAATACTGATATTGCATTTTCGGTCCAGTATTGCAATTACTAGTCACAGTAGTCTGATGAGTATGTTGACGAATTGTAGCGGTTCGTGGATATTTTTTGTTCCATTGTCATGGAATTTTATCTTCCCACTCTTGCCTTCTACCAGTATTGTACCAAGGGCGGATACAAGGGAGGGGCAATGGGGGGCGATCGCCCTTCTCTTGAGGCATGGGCGCCCATATGCGAAATTTTAAGGGGGGGCTCAGATATTTTCCTCATAGTTTACAGTTAAAAGATATACAGGGTGTCCACTCCAATCGTGGACCAATAGCTAATTTCTAAACCGTTAGAGATAAGCATATAGTTGATTTAGGAAAAAATCTCCAAATTATGAAAGGAATTTTGGGTCTATTCAATGCTTTTCAAAAAATCAAATTTTGAAAGAGTTACGAAATTTAAATTTTTATACAGCCCCCCAGTCCTATCAATCATATTTAGTAAAACATTCTTGACACTGTAACGTTTAAAATTAAAAAAAAATCACTCCTCTACCACAAAAATTGACCGAGTTATGACGTTTTGAAAAATCAAGATTTTGCATTATTTCATGACGCCATCGAGCGATCGCTTAAGGGACCGTATGCGAAATCCTTCGAAATCTTGATTTTTCAAAACGTCATAACTCGGTCAATTTTTGTGGTAGAAGAGTGATTTTTTTTTAGTTTTAAACGTTACAGTGTCAAGAATGTTTTACTAAATATGATTGATAGGACTGGGGGGCTGTATAAAAATTTAAATTTCGTAACTCTTTCAAAATTTGATTTTTTGAAAAACATTGAATAGACCCAAAATTCCTTTCATAATTTGGAGATTTTTTCCTAAATAAACTCGATGCTTATCTCTAACGGTTTAGAAATTAGCTATTGGTCCACGATTGGAGTGGACACCCTGTATATACGTGTGTGTGTGTGTTTCTTTTACTAAGAATATGAAAGGGCGACTTTCTGCTGTTTCTTTATTTTTTTTATTCTATTTTTGTTAATTGTTTGGGCTGAATTTTTTTGAGGTAGGGGTATCAAAAGAGAGATGCAATGAGCTTTTTTAAGTGTGGTAGAATGTTCGTAATTTTTGAAAAAAAGTTTTAAAATTCTTCATTTTGAGGCCTTGTATGGCACAATTGGGACTTCAAAAATATGTTGGAAAAATAGGCAAACAAAAAATTTATTAATGTTCTGCATTCTTTTGCAAATTAAGATCAATCAAAAAATATATATTTTTGTAGTTTAATAAACGATTAACATTAATCGATAGAGAGGAGGAACGAGGGAGGAGAAAAGATAAACACATCATCACATGCTTACATTGATTTTCAGTACAGTTACTTAGTAATTTTTGATCAGTTCCCAACTCACCGACAGAAACAGCACTTAAGAGTGTAAAATGACCCATAGTATAAAACGCATAAAACTCCTTCAAAAGGAATAGTGTAGAAATTTAAAAAATGATTGACGAGATAGTAATATTCTGGCCATGCAATTAATTCATTGTTTATTTATTTGATAAAAAATATAATTGAAGCACTTTTTAACGAGTTTCAAAAGGTATTTAATGATTTTCAAAGACTCTAGCATAGGCCTTGCCTCCCCCTCCCCCCGAATATTTTGTAATGTAAAACAGAAAAAGTTTTATTTTACAAATTCCAAATACTAAACAATGTCGAGTTGTCTTGCCATCCTCGAATCCGCCAACTCTTTCTCCTAAACGCTAGTCCGCAGACATGGGATAGTTTCCTATGTAAATGCGGCGCCTGTCGACCCATGAATCTGCCTTTGTTTTTCTATGGAAGAATGTAGGAAGAGACACAATGTTAAACTTCTGCAAGCGATTTCAGTGCAGATTAGAGCTATTAAAATTTGGCATTTTTTATAATTTATTCAATAATGAGTAAAGAAAAAATGTTTTCCGAATAAATAGTACTAAAATCAAAGAAGGTACTAATTTCCAAGGGGGGGGGGGGGGCTCGAGCCCCCCCTTGCCCCCCCTTATGGGCGCCCATGTACTTGAGGGACTCTTCTCCAGCAGTTTTTCGACTTTGAAGTTCAAAAACGGCAATTTTAGATGGTCTTCGATGATACTTCGAGAAGTAGTTGGGATTCGGGACTCTGATCTGGAATTTTTTTGAAATTGAAGACCGAAATATTTGTAATAAACATGCGTTAATCAGGACATGCAGTAAGAAAAAAAGGGTGGGGGGAGGGCAAGTAGAAAAAAAAAACAAACGAACAGACAATCGCCCCTTCATTGGAACATTTCTGGATCCGCCCTTGTATTGTACTCCTAGAAAATTCAAGGGTGTTTTTTTTTTTTTTTTGAAAGGAAAGCATTTTTTGCCAAGCAACATGGTTAACTAATACTTGTAGTATCAGTGGCGTCGCGTAACTATACCATCTGGGGCCCTTGGCAAATTCTTTTTATGGGGCCCTATCAGTAAAAATCGTCACGTCGTGCTCAGTTTAATTTTAATAAACTTTGAGATTTTCAGGATACTCAATTACACGTTTAGGCAAGAGGGAATGGGGTACAATTTCCACGCTAGCCCAATGCGGATAGGAGCCTTCACATTCATCATGTATTTGCTATAGCTTTTAGGTGAAGGAACAACATCATAATTAAACTTGCATACATTTACAATGAAATAAAAATAACAATTTAATTTCAGTAAGATATTTATTAAGAAAAATCTTTTTTTCGAGCTTTCTGTTCCGAAAAAGTGTCCATAACATCATCAAAGTTTAAAGATCGGGCCATTGAATTTTCAATAGACAGAATAGCCAAGATACATAACCTGTCTTTCCCATAGAGTTTCTTAAAGGATTTAGAGTTTTCTTTAAGATTTTATCAATTTTAGTTTTGAAACTGATCGTTCAGCACTAGCTGTAGTTACAGGAATTGTGAGAAATAACATTAATGAAGTGCATATTTCAGGAAAGCTGCAAGACATAAAATATTTTTTTTTATTAATAAATCAGCAAGTTCTCTAATGAAGATTTTTCTATTTCGTCTTGAAAGTGGATCGAAAACTGAAAATTACCCTGACAAATGATTCAGATATTTCTTTTTTATACATCCAAACAAATTCTAGAGTTTTTTTTAATAGATCAGTGTCGTTTAAAACTTTTAAAGTTGAAGGGTGCAAAAACTGAAATTTGAAACAATTTCGTTCATCGCAAAGCAAGGCTTTTTGTTTAGGATGTGTTGAAATGCTTAACGATTAACTTGTAATTGTATTATGGTCTTAGTAGTCTTACTTTGGATTTTAAGCAGAACTTAAAGAGTAAAAAATCTACTTTTCAAGTAAAATTAAATACTCAGGTACAATGTAAAAAACTATTTCTGAACTCGCGGCCATTTGGGCCAGGTCCTCTTGGGTCGGAGGATCGTGGCATTTTTCCAGTCTTGGCTACATTGTTACGCCACTGTGTACGATAATCCAATGATGACGCTAGACATTTCAGCTTTGTGTTATGGATGTTTTAAAGTTGTCTCTTGCCACAAACAGTTGTTGGGTTGAAGATAGAAAGTTCAGATTGCAGAAATGAATGCCCATATGTACACCAAGAAACGGTGTCATATTTACAAACCTTACAGAAGAAAGATTTCCACCATCCACTGTAGTGATGTCTGTGTAGTACTATCCAATGTAATGCGTACGTGACTAAGAGCGTGCTTCTAAATGCAGCTGATGATCTCTACTTTACGGACATAAAGGAGAAATTATTTAGAATTATGTTTAAACACATGAAAATGAGACGACATCAGACACCTGCCAACCGCTGGCAGATCAGAAAACACCTATTCTTACGCTGCATCTTTACTACTTAAAATAATGATTCCAACTGTTCTCTGCTCTTACGCCAAGAAGCCACCGTCATCATTACTTTTCATAGCTACTTGAGAAGGGGTGGCTATATTTATACCTATGCTTCTTTTACACATTTCTCTCTGATACATCCTACTAACTGGCTTCTGCTTTGTGAGTGGTTTAAGTATTAATAACAGACTTAATGTTAGACTATGTACCTTTTTTGTAACACAAGTAGCTGACTTGTAGTGTTATAATAGTGAACCACTTTGTATCATGGAAAAGCACTGAAGAAAGTAAAAAAATGTCTTTTGATCATGTCAACCGATGCAAAGTTGCTACAACAGATACATAGACGAACTCTGAAGCAGAAGATTTTTCTGGTCAGAAACACATCAGTAGACGAGCAGCCACATTCCTTTGCATAAATACTACATAAGTTTTGCGACCACACCAAATTCTTTTTTTACCCCATGAAAATAATGCTGAAGACGATTATTTATGTACTCACTAAAATTACGATAATTTAGAAAATTAAAATGTGCTATTTGTAAAATTACCAAAGGCTGAAAGAAAACACTAACAAAAACTAGGGATGCACCGATTAATCGGCAGTACCGATTAACCGGCCATAAGCGGCCACTTTGGCGATTATTAATAATCGGCAAAATCGGGCCGATTAATCGGCTGAAAAATATTTTTCAGATATTATTCTTTAAAACATACTTTTACTAGGAAACTATGATGAATAATTTTGTTAACAGTAATAATAATCCTCACAGTTAATAAAGTTCTTTTTAAATGAATTCTCCTACTTTGAATAAATATACATAGACAATGATGAAACATTTTTCATGTGGCGATAGTTTTCTCCTTAGCACAGTGCTTTCAGCTAACCTCTAATTTTCAAAGAGTAAAAGTATTGAATTAAATTGTTACTGATTACTAAAATATATGAATTAAAAGTACTCCTAAATTGGAGTGTTCACCACACACTTACCCACCCCTCCTTTTTTTTTAATAAATTTTTATTTCCAATTAACATAACTAACAATGTGTTAATAATATTACTGACACTAATATGAAAATTGGTTCTAAGAAATTTGATAAAATATTGAAATTATTTTGTGAAAACTAGGAAAATGGAAAAATATCTTCTCCCAGAAATAAATTACTTACTATTTCAAAACTTGGAATTGTATAAGAGATAAAAAACAGTGACGGTAAAATTGGTAGTATAAAAACAATTATACTTATCATTAATCGGCTCAGCCGATTAATCGGTAATCGGCCAATTTGCTTATCGGTGCATCCCTACATATAACCCAACCTAATCATACACTATGATTGATAATGTAGAAAAAGAAAATATTTATGCATTGCAAGAAAGGTTACTTAATTTGAACAGGAGGAATTTAATATTCATTGTCTGCAGGATGTACAATTATGCAGATACGAAGATTATTATTTTGTAGGTCGTATTCCTCGCTTTAATGTTTTATCCATTGCAAATGACCTTGACGATGCATGTTCCTTTTGTTCCAACGAGAATATGTTAGGTACTATTTTGTTTTTATTCATGAGAGCAGATGGCAAATAAATTCAAGAAATTTCGTAGTTCCAGTTGATGGTACGTAATGGAATAACTTCGAAAGATGGTTTCATGTTTTCCAACACTTTTAAAGCATTCTGATCACATATCACTGCGGGTTCTGTTAGGCACAATTCTAATTCTCCAGCGTTTGACAACATCTGCATTTTTAAGGTTCAAAAAGTGTTCTTTCGATTTAAAAGGGATTTCTTTTGAGTTCTTAATTTATAATTATTGTGGAAGAATGGTGAATAATTCAATCGGAGAAAATTCTTTCTTTTACATCTTATTTTAACGATTTTAAGCCACGTTTAGTTCTTCAAGAGAAAATTAGTGAAAACAGATTTTCTTTTATTTTTCTTCTTAGTTTTTAATCACTTTTTCCAGCGCTTTTCACACAATTGTACGTTTGTACAAATCCTACGTATGTTCATCACGACTTTAAAGTCATGTAAGAGTTAAAAAAACGGGTTTCTTTAACGGTATTAGCGCTGAATATTGAATCGAGATATAAAAGTTAAATTCAAATAAAATTGAGGACGCTCACTTTCGGACCATCCAAAAGTTAACACTTTTTTTTTTTTGGTTTTTATAACTCTTTCATATTGATTTCTCGCTTTGTTTGGTATCTCATTCAATATTACTAATTTTTAAATTTTCAAGATTGAAAAATTTATAACTTAATAATTTTTCCATATATATCATGCTTTTTATTTAAAAATACAATTACTGTGTGTCATCTGACAAAAAGGCAGATTTTATGTTAAAGAAGCTAACTGCAATAATAACATAAATTAATTCTATTATTTACTGCCACGTACTCTTTTTCTCCACAGATGTCACTGAATGCATAAAAAATTTTTTAAATCCATTTAATGTGATTTTCCCCAAGGCCACTGAAACCTTATGCACGAACAACGGACACCCCAATAAGAAATCACGAGAAGTCACTGTGACGTCCCAAAATGTTCCCTATTTGGCAAATTTGGAGAAAATATTGAAACGGTGAGTTTTTTTTTTTTTTTTTCTTGCTTTTTAATTTTCAAAAATGTTTTTCAATTATTCTTTCCGTTCCTTCTCCTTGAATGTCATGTACGTGCAAAGGGCACTATTTATTTTTTTACTCAAAAAGAGACATTTACCAATTTTAGGAATCTGCACGTGTATATTAAAGAAAACAATAGCAAAAAAAGAAAGTGGCCCTATTTTTATACATGCATAGTTTATGATAGACAAAAGCAGAAATGAATATTTAACAGAGAATTAATGTAATTTTTAAATTACAATTTTTTTTTTGAAACATTTGGTGCTGATTTTACAAAAGGATAAAATTTTGGGCAGAATTTCATGCAATTTATTTTGAAAATCAACGAATCGCCATTTGCAACAGACTTTTTTGCTTGCTTACAAAATAGTCTTGATCAAAAATATATTTTCTACAAGTGCATTAGGTCCGGGAAAATGTAAAACATACTAAATAATAATACCTGTTTTAAATTATTAGTAGGAAAATGCTTTAACTGCTTCAACCTGTTGGTTGAAGCATAGACATTGTAAACGCTAGCGTGCGGCGAGCGAGCGTGTGCAATGTCTATGCGTTGAAGTTATACAGTGATTTTTTGTTGTTACTTCAGAAAACGGGATATTTTAGTATTGTGAGGATAACGGGACAAGATGTCTGAAAACGGAACCAATGATCACCATATATGAACTATATGGGTGCATGGTACAATCGTGCATGCTCATTGCTCATATTTCATCATTCGGTTAAATTTGGGATTAATTCCGTGAATTGAGAATTCCTCCCCCCCCCTCCCCTTCTCAAAAATTTTAGCTCGAGGTGACCCCCAAGCACGACTATGTGGAGTATAAACTGATAAACTTTCTCCCATCTCCTTTTAAAAAACGTAAGAGTGTGAGAGAACTGAAAAGTGAATAATAATTGAGTTTGAAGAGTAAGCTCGAGCTGTGAGGCAAAATTTTAGTCTTCATATCGCTTAGCAGATGGCGCCACCAGTGAAAAGGAAATTCGGTAGTAAAAATGCGGAATTTTCAAATAATAGTAGTTTTCTGTTTACATTCGCATATCATTCTAAAATTATGATTCATTTTAGAGGGTAGTTGCAGCGTAAATCACAGGACTTCAATCTGGACTCTAAAATTCCTATGAACTATTGCAGGTTATCTGCTTGCTTCATCTTAGCAACACAATTTTGTAACTTATTTATTTATTTATTTTCTTTTTAAAGATTTTTTCTCTTTGGATTGGATCTCTTGGAAGTTGTGAATGATCCTCACTGATATGGTCTTCCTGACTGACATTTCAGGAATTTTGTCTTCGGGCCCTGCTCCACATTGACGTAAAGCAGAAAAATAAAGCAGAAACGTAAAACGGATTAAATGGTATTCTTATGGAAAGTACCCGGATTTTCGGTTTCTGCCTTTGGTTTCGGTCGCGTTTTCTGCTGATGTGGAGCAGGGCCCTTCCTGAACTTCCTTTCAATTCGACTTTCAATTTTGGATCCCCTCCTTGAAAATTTCTTTGTGCGCCACTGCTTATACTACAGGTATAATAGCTTTTACACTTCTAAAAAGGTACTTCGATCTAGTTTCTAAGAAGAAGTTTGGTGCTACTTTACGTATTGCTCTTTAGTGTATCTCTGCATAACATATAACACACAAAGTGTCATGTAATCTAGGGCGGATCCAGCTTCTGGTATTGGACAGGCCCGTCATTTAGGGGGGGCAGGGGGGTTCAATGCCCCCCCCCCCGACTTTGGGAAATCAATGTATTTGCCAATACATTGATTTCCCCAATTGATTGATTGAAATGGGCGCGGTTTTTGCCACTTTTTGGTGAATTTTACATTGTGTGTGTACCCTTTGCCCCCCCCCCCCCCTGGAAAATTTCGAAATGACGTCCTTGGTTTTGGAACAGTCATTTCAGAAAGGAGGGATCATCAGTGTCAGTTTGGGGCATAAATAGTAGGTCTGAGGCGAATTTTTTTTTAAATATGTCTCCAAAATTCAACTTTACGCTATGTTTGGTCATTTAGGGATGAAGTCATAACTCCATGGAGTCCTCTCTAGATCCACTCCAGTATGCAAACTTTGTGCTATTCTTAAAACTTAAAAGTCCAACCAGATTAACTTGGCCAACGAAATGCCAACGGAAGACGGGACAGTTGATGCTAGTTTTAGCAACAAATATAGTAATATATTCAAAACAATATATGCTTGTTAATAATGGTTTGAAAACTTACCTGTAACGCAAGAATTCTGGACTTGGGATAGGTACTCATGAAACAAGAAGAGATGCTCGACAGCCCGTGAGCATCCTCTGTTACACGAATCACAGATTTCTAAAAGAGCAAACAAAACAAGTCATAGAAAAAAATGAAAAAAAGTTTTCCCAGATTAAACGATTTGCACACACATGTTTTCATTCAAGCTGTTTCGACTGTGTTCTCAAAGAAAAAAAAAAAAGAAACCTCAAAATAATGTTTGCGAAAAAAAACAAGAAGTTCTGTCAAGAACTAAACGAGCCTACTTTCCCGTACATCGACATCGGCATTCTCGCATCTGATCATTATTCTCTTGAATATCTGAGACTGAAAATTATGTCAAACATACCTTTTTAGCACTTAGAGCTGATTTCGAAAAGCAAAATATGCCCTTCTCATCAGATGAAATAGACAAGTAAAAAGTAATTAACGAATAAATAAAGTTGTCACACCTTTTAAAGAGTGAAACTGTTACAGTTCCTCCGTAGAAAAAATCCTCCATCGTTTTCAAAAAAAAAAAAAAAAAAATAATAATAATAATAATAATAATAATTTTAAAAAATTAATAAATAAAAGTACAAAGATCATCAAAACACATTTTATCAAAGAAAGAAAAAAAAGAAAAAGAAAAAAAATCGTCCGTTAAGAAAATGTCCGGAATTTCACATTTAATCCGTTGCCAGTTGTTAAATATAATTAAAGAATAAAATGTTCTCGTGAATGAAAAATTTTTGTTACAAAAAAAATCGTCTGCAAAAAAAAAAAATAAATAAATAAATAATAATAATAATAATAAATAAAATAAAACAAATGAATAAATAAACAAAAAATCGTCTGCACGTTCAGTAATTTTTTTTCTGAGCCTGCATTTCCGCCATGTTCGCGGAGTCGGAGTCGGAATCAGAGTCCTCACAGAAGATTACTTAGAAAAGTACTTTACAAACATTATTTATCAAAACCATTTTCTTACAAAGTTAGTTTGAAGGAAATCCGACTAGAAGTTCAGGATCAACATTCAACTTAAATTCCCCGTAGACGCTAATGTAATTTTTTTTTTTTCTGAACGGTTCACTATTGAACGAAAAATGGTTTGAATCAAAATATGGGAATGTATGGGAAAGTCTCTCCGAGATCTTTCAAACAAAAAAAAGTTTATTCCATTCGGACGGTTCACTCAAAAGTTATTAGGTGGGGAAAGGTTGCTTAAAAGTTCAATGTTGAACGAAAAATTGTTCAAATCGGAAATGTAGATACGGGAATGAAGTATTCTTGATGAGATATTTCGAACGAAAAAAAGTTTGTTCAAATCGGATTGTTCACTCAAAAGTTAGCATCGCGGGATAGGTTGTTTGAACGGTTCAAAGTTGAACCAAAAATTGTTCAAATCGAAAAATCAGATATGGGAATGAGCTGTACTCGCCGAGATCTTTCCAACAAAAAAAAAGTTTGTCCAAATTGGAATGTTCATTCAAAAGTTATTAGGGGGGGGGGGACAGACAGACCGACCGACAGACCGACCGACCGACGCACAAATTCCCCATCTCAATACCCTACTTT
This sequence comes from Uloborus plumipes, assembly GCA_038373865.1. Taxonomy (NCBI): domain Eukaryota; kingdom Metazoa; phylum Arthropoda; class Arachnida; order Araneae; family Uloboridae; genus Uloborus; species Uloborus plumipes. Next base: position 39,633 of record JAXGGA010008760.1, read on the forward strand.
CAAATTTTTAATTTTTCGATATTCATTTTACCTTTTTATTTTATTAACTTGGCGATATTTTTCGGACTTGGCAATATTTTTTTTAACTTGGCGATATTTTTTGGACTTGGCGATATTTTTAGATGCATTAAGCTACTTTTAACTGTTTTCGTCTTTCTTTTATTTTTAACGGGAAAGTAGGCTAAGAATGAACAGGAATAAGGTACAAAAAAAATTTACGGTCTGCAAAAGAAAATAATGAATACAATGAATTAAATAATAAAATTTAAAAAATAAAAAAATGAAAAATTACATAATAAAATAAGAAAAAACGTAAAGCACACATAAATCATTCAATTTGATTCTGTTATGTTAAGAGCAACACGACGTGCAGAACCTAAGGTTTCGTGCCATTTACAGAAATGGATCGCTATCTACAAATCTCAAAGGAGAAAGAAATGAAAATCGATAAACAATTTCGATTGTTCAAACAAAAATCTACATAGCGCCCCCGCAACCCCCGCGGCTCTGGGGGGCGCAAGAGGTTTGAGGGTGCCCGATCCAGAAAAATTGCACTATAGGTTACACTGGAAAAATATTTTTTACATTTTAATAGGGGAGACGGGCGCACTTACAAATCTTGCTGGGGAGCGCACTTTTGTCTATGCACGCTACTGTTCAACAGCATTCTGTAGGAGCACATGTACCGTACTAAAGAGTAGTCTACAATATTTTACAAATTTAAATTATATTGCTTGTGCATTAGGGTGGTCCTTAAAAGGCATGATTTTCAAAATTTCGTTTTTTTTTTCGGTCTCACCCCCCCCCCCCAATATGGTTCTTTTTAGGGAGAAAATGAACTGCAAAAAGTTTTAGCAAAATATATTGAAATTTAGAGGTAGCTCAATGGGGTTGAAGTTGAGCGTATATAGGATAATAAGTCAATATTCATGAAAGCAAAACAAAGCAATTTGCAAATCATTTTACTTAATGCTATTGTAAAAGTAAGACACAAATTAAGAAAATGTATACATAATTGGTTTACAGTACAATAAAAAGAAGGAACATTCTTGTTTTGCGGTAGATGATTTGGCGCTTAACAGTGTTAATTTGTGACTGTCTGAATATTCACTTCTGTGCCCCTCAACCACTTGCAATAATTGAGATTTATCTTTTGTTAATAAGCCACTGAACTCTTGAATAAGTGCTATACCACGTTCATCATAATCATTTATGACTGCCATAGATTTCATAATTTTTGAATCTTGATGAAAATCTGTTCTGTTATTCCAATTAAGTGGATTGACTATAAGGAACCTCTCTTCAATTCCCATCTGTTCAAATTCTGATCTTTTTGTCACAAAATCTTCAAAAACTTTTTCTTTGAACGTTTTCAAATTTATAGTAGCAAGTTTTGGAGGATTATTTTGACTTTTCACATCTTACTCTACACCTCTTGACTCGTGTCTTACTTTTCACATCTTACATAGCTTTCACCATATGGCGTTTCGTAGAAAGAGACACATTATTGTCGAATACAGCTAATGCTATTAAATCTCCAAACCAAAGATGTTTCTCGAATTCTTGAGATGCAGCTGTTGAAATATTGGTATTTATGTGTGAATAATCTAAGAGTTTGTTTAGTAGTTAAAATTCATTATAGGGTGCATCAGATGCTACCGGAGCAGTTATCCAAGCCTTAAGATATACTCTAGCAACAAATATGTAAATGCCACATAAACCTTTCTTTTCTCTTGCTGGGAGCTTGAACTGTAATTTAAATATCTATATCTTCCTGCTATATATAACTTTTGATATCCAGTGAGCACGATGGACAGCCCTTGGTGCCAATAATCTTACTCCCTGTATACGACAGCTTCCAAGAAATATAATGACTAATTAAAGGATTTCCTTATAGCCCTTTTTTGGCGAAACTTTTGCAAATGCTCATTAACAAAATACAAGCATACCATCTTTAATATCAAGAACAAAACCTGCAACAACTTCATCATTTGTTCCAACTTGACGTTTTCTTTGTTAATTAATTTCCGTAATGTTGGAAATCTTTTAAAAATTGGAACTTCAGAAGCAGAACTTGACCCCATGCAGACATTAAAAACAGATCGTATGATTAGTTCCATAATATGATTGCGACATACAGAAAATCTATTTGAGTTTTCTGCTCAAGAAGAGAACAGCCACCGTTCTTTTAACCTGTGTTTAAGCTTGTGTCAGTCCACATTGCTCTCACTCTACTTGCAATGTCCTGGTCGTGCATTGCTTCATTAACTGCATATGCAACAGCTTCTCCAGTCCCAGATGGTAACTAGGCAACTGCAAGTAGTTCAGAAATTTCTATTCCCTGAAACTAAAATAGGCATTAGGCAAGATATTTAGTTTTGCTTTGCCCGTTAACTCTGGCGAAAGCTTGCCGTTCCAATGAACGGTTGAAGGAAATTGACTTAAAATTCTTTCTTAAGTCTATGAGTTTACTCAGCTCTGTTCTCTTTTCTTAGAATTCGAATAGAAGATCCATTGACAGAATTTTCTTCGATGTTGTGACCTAAACTCCATGCAGTTTCTGCAATAAGGTATACTGACTGACGGATCTGATACTTTTTTACGATCTAGTACAGAGGACAATTTTGGTGTCAGGACATTAAGTCGTTCTCTTTCAGAAGGTTTTGAGCACGAAAGAACTGCTTGTGATTTATTTCTTTTTTCAGTGCAATAGATTTCACCTGTATTATCATCACCCGAAGAAGAAGGTGTTAATGCAACCAATATTTCATTCTCTCTTCGTACTTTTTCTTTCTATAATCTATTCTTCCATCATTTTTCATGGATCTGGTTTCCGTTGTTACTATTTAATTTCGTCTTACTAATCTCTATTTCTAGTTCAAATTTTATTATTTTTATTTCAAATTTCCCTGGAAGAGACCAATCACATGCAACCAAACAAAGAACTCAGAAGTACAATTACAGCATATACAAAGCGAAACTGAGGTTGAGTCATGCACGTGATACTTTCGCTGATTAGGAGATCTATCTCGCGCTACTTTTCCTCTGTTTTTTAGTCCTTTACTTGAAATTAGAGAAAACTATGTTTTTTATTATGAATAAATAAATATATATAAATAATATATGACCATATATTATTTATATATATTCGTATAAATAAATAAATTGAAGAAACTTCAGAATTGCGTGAAAATTAAGGTTTCGGTGAAAGTTCAGTGTCATTGAGCTACCTCTAAATATTGTTTAAATTGGCAAAAATTTTAGGTGATTCATTTTTTCCCAAATGGAACCAGATTAAGGGGTGAGACCACAATATTTTCAACCTTCGAAAATAAGGACCACCTTATTGTGCATGCATCAGACACATGCTACATTTTCTTAATAAAACTATGAAGAAAAAAACTTTCTTCTATTAACTCTGAAGTCTCTTTCTAATGATGAATAATGTTACCTGCTTTAGTTTAATCCCCTTCCTTCATATTAACTGTACCCCTGAATCCTTTTTTAAAACACGTTATCATCTTCAACAAAGAAAAGAACATCAAATTATAAACCAACGTATTGTATTGCATTCTTTTAAGCAACAAAACTAAACAAATACTCACAGTGTTTACGATATCGCCAACTTTTGAAAGCAATAAATCCCAGAATAATCATGGCCATGAATATATAATTCCGCATTATGCACTTCGCTTTTTATTGTTTCTCGGACATTCAAATGCATTAAGCCAATTTCGGCCGACACTCCATCAGATAAGTAATGTTTATTTGAAAGTGGAAAAGAGGATCAATTGATGCTATCATCGACGATTCACTGTTAATTAACCTTTGTTGTTGATTAATCGCCGCAGTTCACGCGTAAGAATTCGTTATCTCAAAAAGCTAATTACGTTCCCGAGCATTAATGGCCGGGCTGCTCAGGATGGGTTAGAGATGAAATCGATCCAAGACAAGCATCGAAATGTGATACACTTAACGAGTTTTAATATGCTCGATAATTCTCTTATTCTGTTAAAGATGGAGCGATAACTCTGCGCTGTCGTGACTCGGGGATTACAAGTATTTAGAGGCGAAAGCGGGGATTAGAGGTATTTTATGAACGTGTGAATTATATAACTTTGCACTTTAAGGTTTTTTTTTTTCTTGGGAGATCAGGAAAAGTGAAATGAGTGTTTTTTTAATACGCTTCAATCAGTTTCACATGTGGGTTTGTTTGTTTGTCAGTATGTAACTTTTAATAAAAGATAAAATTCACGTTCATTACAAATGTAAAAGTAATGTATTTAATTCTATTATAAATAGTGAAGGCTAAACTGTATTACATGCTGATGTATTATAAGTGTTTCAATTGTTAGTATGTAACTCTGAATAAAGGATCCCTAGCAGCATAATCTCATCTGCAGATGATCGGCCATTCATCGAAACGCGATGAAATTCTCATCGGCCGATGGTCGAATTCGATGAGTTCTCATCGGGAATTGCTCCAATATGTCTCATCGACCAAACAGATTCCGAGCAGCAAAATCCGATGGGTTTTGCTCGAAATACGGTGAGAATTGGAGCAATTTGCGAGCAGTGCAGTCCCGTACCGATGAATTTAGGATCAATTTTGGATGCTCGGCTTATTTTCATCGGGAAAGTTGATCGGAAGGATATCGCTTTCCGATGAAAAGTAGCTCATCGAAAACCGTGCTCGGATACTGATCGGAACGATGTCATCGTGCGTTACGGGATCAGTTTACGAGGAGTTCGATGATCGGCCGAGCAAAATCCGATGAGATGATGCTACTTGGGATAAAATTCACGTTCTTTGCTAATAAAAAAAAAATATATTTAATACTATTATCAACACTAAACGCTAAACTTTGTTTCATTTTGATGTATTGTAAGTGCATGTTAGTTTGATTAACTCTAAAAGCGTATTTTTATTTTTTTAAGCTATAATTTAATTGTATAAACTTTCAGTCTTGTACTGACAAAGAAAATTCAAGAGAAAAACTATTTTAGATTTAAACACAACTAATTATTTTTCATTTTTGATCCTTATCTCAAAAAGTTTTTCTCACAAAGACAGCACACTTTTTCGTGTGCACTTTCGTGGTGCGGAAAGTATCTAGACCGTTTTCAATTTACTTCAAGAACTAGCGAAGACAGAATTTGACTTCTAGATGGGAGGGTTTAGCCATTACAATTCTTACATGGGTATAAACTAATTTCAGGTTATAAATATATATTAAAACCAAGGACGTTGGGGGAGAGATGTTGATCCTCAAATTCTATGATCTGTTGTTCTGGTAACAAAATCTTTCGTATTCATTCTTCCAGTTGTGGAGGAAAAAAAACTTTTACAAACGTAACTTGTTTATTGATTGCATGTTTTGAACGCACACGTTTTTCTTACAAAACTCTGAACACATAAAGGAGAGTTACTTACCGGATTTTGCATAGCATACTTTAAACACAGCAAACAATCATATTGGTTACTCTGCAATGAGAAAAAAGAATGTACAATTACTATATGAATCTTCCTAACTTACTTTTAACTTACAGCAATGAATAGAGTCAAATGCAGTGCACAGTCTCGAACCAACTAACGTACGCATCAGTGGGAAACGATGTTCGCATCGTCCCTCTCGAATATACTACGTTAGTATCGAGAAGAAAAAATTAAACTACTTAAATTTTAAACTAATTACTGCAATAAATGCATAGTGTTTGACCAGGGAAGCATACGACTAGTGTAATAACGGGAAAAATTAAAATAGATAGAAAACGTAAGAGTGCAATGAGTTACCGTCCATAAGCCAGGGCTAAGTCAGAACTGAAGCAGATGCACTAACAGCGCGATCATAGCATCCTAAGACTGCAGTTTCGTCCTTATTGTGAACTCCTCAGTAAGGAATAGCCAATGATCGAGCTGGAGGCAAAGATCCTCTTATTGTAGCTAAGATTACCAACAAACTGGTAGATAAAGGGAATTTATCTTACCAGCAAGCGTCCGCAAACCATGGTGCGGCTCAACTCGAAATTTGAAGGGAAAAGCTGGGTAATATGCAATGAGTTACCACCCATAAGCCAGGGCTGAGGCAGAACTGTAGCAAATGCACCCACAGCTCGATCATAGCTATGATCGCGAAGTGGGTGCATTTGCTTCAAACGTAAGAGTATTTAGAGACCTTTTTCGGTGCAAGCATTATTTGCACTTGTCCTTCAGATGAAGTTTTTATTATTGTTATTTTTTTTTTTTTTTTTTTATTTATGATCATTATTTTTTAATGTTTAAACTCCCCTCACCTCGAATTCTTTTCGAACTTTTATATTCTATGCTTGATTACTCCGTGCTTCTAAAAGTATAATTTTGAATAAATGTCAATCTATCTGTTTTCAGAATTTAACTAAATATTACACATAGTGACGATTATAATAAAAATGTATGGATTTTTTTAAATTCCATTTTCCTATTATCCCATTCGGATTATGGGATAATTTCAATTATCCCATAATCGATGAAAAAGAAACTCATTAAAAAATTAATTACTTATGCATTATAAGATGTGCAAGTGTAGAATTAAATTAAAGCTACTGTTAAAAATTATTTAAAAAAATATTTTAAACATATAGAAGGAAAGTTATAAGGAATTCACTTAAATACGTCCTGCCTGTTTTTTTGTCTACGAATATTTTGTCCTCTGAAACAATCAGTTATGGATCTTATGTCCGATGGACCTTTTGTCCATTGAATTTTATGACAGTCGGACATTTTGGTCATGGATCTTCGATCCGTGGAACTTTTAGGGCTGTTAAAAGTCAAGATGGGCCCCTACTTTCCGACATGGCCTCCCGTCGACCTTGAGATCTCTCGGTTTTGTACTTAAATGCTCGGCTCTCTGATCATACGACTTTCTATCTATCAATCACAAAACAAAATGAAGGACTCAGTAGAGTGAAATCAATAAACATTTTTTGTTGCTTGAGAAGCACAATAACTGTTCACCCTTTGCCAGTTTAAAGGTTAAAATTTAGTTTTAAACATACTACTTTATTCAGAACCTTAATAAATAAATAAATAAATCATCTGGTTTTACTACAAGTATGAAAATCAGCACTCCATACTTGTGGTTTCCTTCAGGTTCGAGCAAAACTAGTTTTCAACTCTTTCGTAAAATATATCCAATATTCCAAAAAAATAAACCGAAAGCAGAATTACCTCTTAACTATAGTGTACGAAATAAATTCAACAAAACCACAAAATGTATCCATAACAGAAAAAAAGTGTAAGAATTATTTTGCTTATTCCAAGATCAGTTTCCAAAATAACTGCTTGCACTTTTTATCCTTTCAGAGTTGCGGGTATATCAAAATAATAATAATAATAATAATAATAATAATAATAACAAATAACCCCTCTATGCAATTCAGAATCAGAGCAGAACTAATGTCTAAGTGAGGAACAAAATCACGTTAGGAAGGTATGAACTAGCACCGATCATATATTTTAGGAGAATTCGGTTGCGAATCTTGTATAAAAGAAAATTAGTAGTGTGCCAGTATAAACAGCATACTTTTTTAGCGAGCACTATTTATATACAAAAGTTGCTTTCGCCTAAAAAAGAGGTAATATAGTTAAGAGGTAATTCTGCTTTCGGTATTAAAATAAACCGAAAGCAGAATTACCTCTTAACTATAGTGTATGAAATAAATTCAACAAAACCACAAAATGTATCCATAACAGAAAAAAAGTGTAAGAATTATTTTGCTTATTCCAAGATCAGTTTCCAAAATAACTGCTTGCACTTTTTATCCTTTCAGAGTTGCGGGTATATCAAAATAATAATAATAATAATAATAATAATAATAATAATAACAAATAACCCCTCTATGCAATTCAGAATCAGAGCAGAACTAATGTCTAAGTGAGGAACAAAATCACGTTAGGAAGGTATGAACTAGCACCGATCATATATTTTAGGAGAATTCGGTTGCGAATCTTGTATAAAAGAAAATTAGTAGTGTGCCAGTATAAACAGCATACTTTTTAGCGAGCACTATTTATATACAAAAGTTGCTTTCGCCTACAAATTCAAAGAGACCTAAATTTAAATCCCTAATGTCAAAGAAAGTAATGAGTCCCAAAATGGTTCTGCAGTTCAATTTAGATCGTAAAAGATTGCAAATCTTTTATATTTCTACAACAATTACACGGACGTTTATATTTGCAATCATCGGAGATCGCGATCTCGTAATTATTTACTTCTGATGAACACAAAACTTTCAACATATCTTTTCTGAAAAGGTGAACTACTTTTTCAGCACAAATAAAGCGAGTGCTATTTTGGTGCACTTTTTTTGAAAGTAACACTTCTATGTGTGTGCAAATGATTTGTATTTTTCTAGATTTAGAGGCGGATACTTCTGTAAATGAATCAAAGCAAGAAGAAAACTTCGACTCCATTTACAGCAAACTGTTTAAAGCTTTTACGTTTTTCGACTGATAAACCACATATTTGATTGAGATAAAAATAAATATTACACGATGATATAAGTATACGGTAGTTTGTGTAATAAACATACTGTGTTTGTTTAGTAGCTGAGAAAAGTTTTTGAAAAGTTCTGCTAATTTTTCCTTAAGTGTTTACGATATTGAGCAAAATTTTGAATGAAAGAATTTTAATACTGAAAAACCAAGCAATTACTAGACATTTCTGAAATATTTTTAGAAATAAAACCTACTTTTAGTGAGGTTGAAAGTCATTTTATTAGAAACAAAGTTCTCCCGAAGGCGTTACACGTTCTGAACGCATTATGATAAAATAGCTTTATTATTTTTTGTAATGAGAAGTTGAAGAACATATGTAATCAGTGATTACAGAAAATGTGAATGCATGCCATAAAAGAATAATCAAAATCGCTTTCGCCGGCATAATCACTTTGACCGGACTCTCTACTTTATTTTTCCACAAAACTAAAATATGTTCGACGTAATATATACCACTCCTCAAAATCATGAAATTATTTTTAAAATACACATGAAGAAATCCCCATTGAGATTAGATCTTGTACATTCCAAGGGAATTTAACTGATGCATGGCACCTTTCAAGCTTTTAAGTTTGATTTCCAGCTTTTCTTCTCATTTGACAATGAATAGTAACTTTGAGCATTCAATTATTAAGTAATTTAATGATAACTTGAACAATTCGTTTAGTGATGAATTTATGAAAAGAAAATTCCTCAATGCTTTTGCAATTGCGAATTTCTTTTTTGTTCTACTTTTCTTTATGCCAAATGTGTTTTACTTTGATGTTATTCTCTCACATGGTTCTAGGCTTATATATTTAGGCTATATGCAGTACGAAATATCCTGTAGTTCCGGGAGAAAGCAAACGTTGCATAACACATAACTTGTTACGTCCATTAGAGGTTCCCACTTCATTCAGAAAAGCAATTAACTGAACCAATCAAGCAATATTTCAATAAACTTTATAGCTGGTACGTTGGTAATGTTTCACTTGTGATGTAGCTTTATTTCCAATGCGAAAGGTTGCTGCTGGGACGATTAGGCAGTCATAAAAGACAGTACGAAAGTGCTTGAAACGTTTAAATTGTTATTTTGTAAACTTTTATTTTTATTAAGTTGCATTTTGAAGACTGACAATAGTTGGGCTTTTTCATTCACTTGCATTTTCCCAAGACTTTATGTTACTAAAAACTATAAGCACATAATTGAAAACATTAGTCTTATATCTGTGTCTCAGAACCAGACTAACCTAAGTCTAAAAATGGTGATTTTTACTTTATTACTGCATCGTACATAGAATCTTATTCCTCGTCGACCCGTGTTCTAACTAGTTTTTTTTTCCTTTAATATTTCTCTACAAATATAATTTAAAAAAAATCCTTAACTTTTTTTTAATCGGTCGGAATCCCCCCCCCCTCTTCCTGACTGCTGCACGGGGGGTAAGAGTCACTCTTGTCAAACCCTAGGTGAGCCACTGCACAATTATCAACGCGAAGTCTCTATCTATCCCTTACAAACCAATTTCTGGCTACAAAGTTGAAACAATCATCCTTTATAACGAATGAAGATAAAATCGGTTGTTTTTGAAGGTTCCAGAACACAGTTATAGATTCGTAACATTGAATACAATATCGGGCTACATGGGTCGACTTTGCTGGAACATTGTGAACCTCGAACCGCAGGTTCGAAAAAACTTTTTGACAAAACTTTCGATCAAGTACCCTTTTAAACCAAAATAAATATCGAAAATCGGATTATCCGTTCAAGAGCTACGATGCCAAAGACACGTACATAAGTCAAATTTGTAAGCCCCTTTCTTTTTGCATGGAGTTAAAAACAACGGCACAAATTACTGCACATATGATAGTTTTCAAAACTGGAGCTAAGTAAAAAGTGCACCAAAAGTATATTCCACTAGATGATCGGCGTTCAACTCATACTTATTATTTGTTATTTGGCAAAAAAATAGCGTAATGTTTCCTAAAATTTAAGGTTTGTATTCAAGTTTGAGAACAATGGGAGTAAAGGGAGAAGCAGAAAAGAAGACAACTTGCCGCTAAGTATGTAAATCATCTTAAAATAACGTTGTAGAGTAAATATAAGTGTTCTGTTCGTAAATGAACGTTGTTTCGCCCTCCTTTGAAGATCAATACCGATATCAGAGGTCAAAAGAACAAAAACGTCATTTTAACTGAAAGAAAGAATTTATTCCTGTTGACTAGGATTTCATGTGATGTAGATAGCGTATTGCAGATAACTGCAAGAAAAGAAGCTGCTGAGGTAATTCTGTTCCGAATCAGAAGGTAAGTCGATTTGATTAAGTCATATAATATGGCTCAAAACTATATCCGATGCAAAACATGGGGCTATGATAGTACCCATAGTATATGGAATCTCCGATACGTCAGTATAATGCGGTGCGGTGTCATTGCTCTGTTTTGTATTGAAAGAAAAAGAAATTACCAAGACATAGTTTTTACTACTTTTTGCGTTTGTAAAATCATTTCTAAAGCTGATAGTTTCAAAAAAACATTCAAATAAATAAGTCTATCATTAAATGGATTATTACTAAAGCTAACAACGATACGGCTTGTTAGCTACATTTAAATCGTTGTCACAGCCAGCTCCAACCTCTAGAGCTTGCCTAGAATACATATCAGACGCAAACTCTCATTGATGTTCTCAAGAAAACAAGCATCGTGTAAGACATTTCCATTTATGAGGGTAAAGTATGTTATTACTGCTTTGGCCACAGAACCTCCCATGGCGTTGCAACAACTCGTTTATAGTCAGTTTTTCTATGCTAAGTAGACCTCTGTGATTATCTCTTGTTTAAAAGGTCACATTTAACAAAATGTTTTGGTCTGGGTTATTATCGGAAAGCATTCCAATGATACCAGTTTCCGGAGACATCTTTAGAGGAAAGATCATCTTCCTCCTTATCTCTTGGGGAAGTTCTACATGTTCCGGAGATGCTACACAGTAAACGCAGATTATGCGATGCACGAATTCAAATTACAAGCAGCAATTAATCGGACGCGGAAATCAGTAGCTTCATTAATGTAATCGGGAAAGCGTTTACCGCTTATTACTATGCACAAATAAGCTGTCTCGTCTGGTGGCATGCTTATTTATAAGCAGTTAATCACAGCTTGAAGTGACTCCTCTTTAAGAAAGTCAATGTTGGTGACGATCCACTGAGGCAGACGGCAGACCTCACACAATGACACGACTTGCTTGTCGCAAGGGCTGTGTGCTGGTTTCATAATACTGAACTGCTCGTTAGTTGGCAGCCGTTTGCTCTGAAATTACCATGCATTCAGAAAATTTTTCCGCCAGCTATCGAAAATGAGAAATAAGAGCTGTATAAAAGATTTATTTTTGAGGAAAATGCTCAAATCCTCAATTATAGACTATCCATTAAAGTATAAATTATCATTGAATTTCATAAAATCTTCAAATTCTATATTATATTAGAAAACTTTGTAAAATGTACCAAAATTATTGTAGTTTTCTCGATTGCTTTTCAACGAACAATTTAGTTTTCCTTCAGAGTGATGCATTAACATTGTCAGAACAATAAAGATGTCTTGGAAAACCCTTGTCAAGAAAATAGAAGAGTGGGAGTACTTTTAACCTTTTTATCTTCCGCAAATATTCCTAGTACCATTCCTAACAGAACGCAATTTTCCTTTAAACTGGAATCCAGATTTTTTTTCTAAATACTGTTGCTAAATGTGTGCATCTTAATTAAATAACACTAGTTGAAATGGTATTTTAGAAATAATATGTAAGAACTTTGATTCAGAATTACGCTATAACAGAGTAAATTCCTTGAAAGTTTCTAACAATCTATTGATAATCAATGGCAAAGCTTGCACTCTGTTAGCCTTTTTGGATTGTTAGGCAAGGCATGTAAAGTATCTTTTTAAAAATTGTCATCTAATCTAGTTCACTGACATTATAAAAAAAAATTTCTCAAATGTAAGTAACATTTGAATTGATGACGTATTTTTATCGCTGGCTTAATTCAAGTAAAAATATTGATTTAACAAAACTAAGTAACTCTACATTTTAAAAAGGATTGCAATACTATTCCAAGTAGATCTATCACTACACAACTAAAATGAATCAAATAAGGATGGCATAAAAATCAGTCCTTTTCGTCCAATTTTTATCAAAGTTTAGTAGTATAGATGAGTTAAAATAAAATTTAAAAAGGTTGTTACCAGTTTAGTAATCATAGAAATAATCAAATCGAGATTAAACTAGGGTGCAACCAGACATAATTTAAAACCAAGTTACCTTCCCAGAATTTTTGGAAAGGAGCCATGTGACAAACCCTGGTATGATATTATGAATTTGCCCATGAAAAAACTATTAAGAATCGTGAGTTCCAGACAAAATCTCTGTTTACTGCTGAGATTTTACTAAACGTAGTTGAAAAACTATAAAACAATTAAGGTTGGTTACGTACGCTTTCTGATCCGAAACATTATGTAACGTTTTGTGAAATTTATGTCCATTAGAAAATGGAAGTTGTGCAAAGATATTTTTCCAAATCTAAAGTAAGTGTTGAAAATAGTTTTGGAGTGAGAAATCTTCACCATCTCTTTCAAGAGGTAATGGCGAAGAAGTAAGATTTTTTTTTTTTTTTTTTTTGGAAGGGGGAGGGGGCGAAATAGACAAATTTATTTCCAACCCTTTTCCACGGACTGAAGAGGCTAGGTTGAGTATCAAACAACGAAAAATAACTATATTTAAAATTTATATTTAATGTACTGACGTAGGAAATCTGTTCTTTCAAATATCGCAAATCAAACTAGTCAACTTTTAAGTACAAAAGCACTGATCTTCTTAGTTCGAACATGAGCAAAATCTTCCTCTCAACTGGGTTAGGGGGCAGATTATATATTTTAAACGTACCACTTTAATAATGTATGCCAATTTTCTGAAGATAAAATATGTATCTTTCATGTGAAGAGAATACAATTAGTTTTAAATTGTGTATCATACTCGCTCTTTGCTTAGCTCAAACGGTTAGACGTTGCACTTTAGTAGTTTCAACTGATAATGATTTTTTTCACGAAGAACACTTCAAACTCAAACATTTTTCTAAATACTTCAGTACATAAACACATTAGAAATACTTACAGAACTGAATTATAACTAAAATGCCCCTTCTCTCCCAGTTATCTTTGCAGCTCTCTGCCTTATATGTAAAGGTGAAAGAATATAAAGAAATATAATTATCCTCAAGAGAGAAAAAAAAGTTTAATAACAAGTTTAGAAACTGAGTGCATTTTTCTTTTCAGACAAATAACACCAATTGAAGTGTAATAAGACATTATCCGTGGCACTATTTGAGGGTGTTTCCTGTAATTATTTTAAAGCCTCAAATGGGTTTGCATAAACGAATGAAGCACTGAGCAAGAAATGGAAGCCTTTTATGAGCTTCGTGTTGACGAGATGGTTAAATATAGTCTTGAATAGCTTTCAGAATTTTTAGAGTAAACATCACTACACGAAATCATATACCTCAGTCTAAACTTGAAAAATATCTCACTCAATATTTTGCTGATAATTATCTTGTGTAATTCTATAGGTGCAAAAGTTCATAACAAAGAAAATCTCATTTTGATAGTGGAAAAAGATACACGGAAACAGAAACGAAGGTCAAGTTTGAGGCTACGTTTCTGACAAAACGAGTTATATCGATTCAATCTCGGACATTCTCCGGTTTGCAATAACTTTCTCTTCCTGAGATCTTTTTTCACTGAGAATAAAACATTCACGAGATCTTTTTTCTCTGAAATCAGATACAAAAACGAAGTTGATTCTATTTGCCGAAGGAAATGTTATTTCGGTTGCTCAATTACACTTCGTTGATAGAGTTTTGTTTTTTTTTTATACCGAAAGAATTATAGCCTTTGAAATTAATTTTCAGTTTTGGAAATCGAACTTCTGCTGTTTTGACCTAATCGTGTGGTTTTCCGGGAAGTTAACAGTTACAGGGATAAGTTAGTTGAACTTACTGATCTTGTACAAAGATACTGTAGAAAATTACTATGCTTCGTAGGGTTAACTTTAATTGAAATTCCTGGGTGGAAACTAATTTTAATTTGTTAGTCGAAGAATTTTTTTTCATAAAAGATTATTTCCTTCTTTCAAACTGCACTTAAAATACTTTTGAGTTTCGTTTAAAGAGGTCATTGTCAAAAACCGATTATAATCTTAAAAATTAAATTTATCAGCTAAACGCAATGCTACATCTTGTTTCGATTAGTAATTATATTTTAAAAGTGAATAAAAATAAGCCAACAATTTTCATCTATTTTTATGATTGAACAATTGATTAAAATAAATATTAAAAAAATTCAGTTTTAAAATATGTCCACTTGGTATGATTACATTACAAAATTGCCCACGGAATTCATGTTAATCACATGGTTATTTTCGCTCCAAATAGTTGCATAACTCAACAGCTGAGAATTCAGTACATTAAAAAAGCATCTCAGGTAGCTCTGATTCCGCAAATATGCATCTCTAGAGAGTTTAGCAATGTCTAGAGTACGAGGAACACGGCTTGAGAGTGGCCTGTGACCATGTGTGGACAGGGCAATCTGGATCATCGGTAACTTGCTGGAGTGGAGCAGGACGTTTTCTCAAAACTCGAGCTGCCACGGCAATCTTCAGAGTTGCAGATATTAGTATCATGGAATTACAGCTATTGTGTCGATTCATTTTACATTTTCACTTTCTCCTATATCTAATACATAGTAGAAAGTATTGGATTCGTGAAAATTTCCGAATTGCGACAAATTTGCACCTTTTGAGATGTACTAGTTCCATTTTACCCATTTTTGGGAAATGCCTGTCTTTCTCTCTCCTCG